>JAOPHQ010005121.1:0-35000 GCA_030340625.1 Merluccius polli
CCCCCCCCCCCCCCCCCCCCACACACACACACACACACACACACACACATCCGCACACACACACACACACACACACACACACACACACACACACACACACACACACACACACACACACGCTTGCACGCAGACACTAGATTATGACTCATGGCATCCCTTTTAATACCACTCCTTACCTTATCTCGCTCTGTCTCAGAAACGTGTTTTAAATATGTGGCACTCACTCACTCACTCACTCACTCACGGTACTTGAACCTCTGCTTCAAGCAGGCAGGGATGTAGTTATCAAATGGTGCACCTATATAAGTAAGCAATAGGTGAGTGACTGCGTAAGTGGCAGCAGTGTATTGCTCATCCAAATGGAGGCACGTCTGCAGTATGGCGAGCGTTCCCGAGGGCCGGCAGACCTGCGCTGTGCTGTCGTGTCTGTTGCTGTGTTACAGTGAGCTATTGCCCGGTCGGCAGACACACCGACGGTGAACATGGCGTTGTCGCAAAAAGTGCTGCATTACTCAACTCGTATTATGTGTGAGGAATACACTGACTGGGTAGACATGTGGGATGGGAGGGAGCAGGAAAGGGAGAGCGAGCGAGAGAGAGAGAGGCGCAACTGCTGTCCTAGCAACTGAGCTGTTCCCTTAGCAACGCAATCTGTTTAGGAGGGAAACGGACCCCCCAGTGCTGACATACTGAAGGTTATTTCCCTGTGTTTCCTTGACCAAGTGGCTGTAATCACACCTCCGTCTGCGTAGGTCACTGTGATCCACTTTTACACGACAATTTGGTGTTTGTTTGTTTTTTTGGTCTGTGCTCTTAATGCTACAAAAGTAAAAAAGGTCAAAACGACACAACACGACAACACCAGCGGTGCAAGGGATGTACAGGAGTAAGTATGTGCGTGCCTTACAAGACGTTGTGTTGCAATGTAGGATACACATCTGATATTTATATTCTATGTGTATTATTTAGCTTTATATGGAAGGGTAGATGTATTCCAGGGCAGGGTTTCCAAAACTGTCTCCGTATTGTGAGATCTACGATCTACAAGGGAGTCCAACTGAAACTTACATCACGAGACAGTGAGAGCCTTTGCTTTGCCCCCACAGCTGCCTTGGCGTCCCCCTCAGTTTGGGAACTGCTGCCTTAAAGTGCCAGTGTTTTTTCCTAAACGTGTTAGGGCGTGTTCACACCTGGCGTTTTTTGTGATAGGGAAAAGTTGAGCCGACCGCTTTTTCAGCTTTTTGTCCTAAAAGCGCCGAGAGCGTTTTTTCTATCGCCTAGCAACGAACCCACTCTAGACCCCGACGTTACTCGCCTACTACGTATCTACAAAATGGCAGATCGGGAGGATCAACCCGATCTGCTTCCATATGGACTCTTTGTGGTGTTGTGGTAGAGCCTATTAGACATGTCGTACATCTCGACATGTTCCGTAATTAAAACTATCAGTCGCTCCACCGGCACTTTCCAGAGTGATTTGTCCGCCATTGTTTCTTGTTTTGACAGTTGAGTTTCCTTCGTGACGAAGTGTCAATGTTCCGCTTGTGATTGGTCAGTTGTCAAAAAAGCGCCTGATGTCAGGCTCTTTTTTTTCTGACAGTTGAACTTTTTTCAACTTTTTTTTACGCTCGGTGTGGGAGAAAAAAGCGCAGAGAGAGGCGTTTAAAAAAACGCTGGGGGCGTTTTCCAAAAGCGCTCCGCTACATATAGGAATACAATGTAAAAAGAGCGCTGGCAGAAAAAAAAACACCAGGTGTGAACACGCCCTTAGTATGTCTTCTATGATCTTCAACATAGTAGTGTATGCCATTTTGCCACTGTTACTAAAATAATACCATAATTCAGCCAACCAGTTAGTAAAAGTCCTACTCTGCTCCATGGAGCCGTTAGCGTTGTTTGCTGCGTTCAGAGAGCTGAGCTTCTCGGACACTTATAGTATAGCATGCATGGCGCATTTCATACACAATGTCGATCAATATAACACTCGACAACGGCTCTCTCTACTAGCTAAAAAAAAAAATATCACAAAGTTGGCTTTGGTCGTAATCATTGGGGATAACACAGTCCCACTCCTTCCTACAACTCAGCCCAAAACGCATTTGTAATTTCTGTGTTTCAATTTGAGCTGAAACATTAGGGTTACACTTTAAGACTTTGAAACATGGGGTTACACTTTAAGACTTTGAAACATGGGGTATAAGACTTTGCCGGAACATTTCTAAGGCTTTAACCAGTCCAATAGTGTGACAGATACAGGACGCATCGTATGAGGAGCACTGGGTATATGCTTTTACCTCAGCAAAAACATAGTTGTTGGTGGAAAGTTACATTTGTTTAGACCCAGTAACATGAGCTGTCTCAACTCTGCGACTATTTTAGGAAATAAAGCACCATCTGTGGATGGATGCTATCTATCGAAGGCTATCTCTTTCTGTCGTGAGATAGTGGAAAGCAAATGACACCTTTTACAAGGCATATATCAGCACATAGAAAAAAGCAAGCTCTTGGACCACAAGTTACACTCGACCACTTCACCCAGACTACAAAGGTGAAGGCTTAATAAAACGCCGTTTGTGGCATAAATACAACATGCCAGTGGGCTAGGTGCAAACCTAAATGACCCTCTGCAAGTCTCAAAACAATAATTCATCTTTAAAGAGCAGAGGGTCTTTAAAGTGCCTTTAAAGAGCATACTTTCCAAATATCCAACAGGAGAAAATCTGATACGGACACAAATAAAAATATCTAATGGATAAAAACAGAATTAAATTGACTTAGTATTAAATAGTATTAAACTTAAACATAGTTGGTTAACCAAGTCGTATCTGTGTAGCTGTATTGACTGTGTGGAACATAAAACCTTGCATTGAGAATACATTTTTTTAAACTCATCACATTTATTGTCTGGTATTTGTTGCAGTGCCACGCGAGAGATTGGTCAGCTTCAGCTGAATCACACACTAACACACCCTGCAGTGACTTCCTGTTTGAGAGTAATAACGCCACAGCCAGAACTTCTGGCGGGAGACTGGGCCTGGGATGGAAACAAGGAAGTGCGAGGGGCGGAGTTACACAGTGTTTCCTGTTTTCGAAGATAAACTCAATCGAGAGTGCAAGATGGAGGTTTCAGAAGACAATTTTAACCAATTTATTTTCTACAGTGGCCAGTCTACTACCCAACTTTGATTTTAAACCTTTACAGACACTTTGTCTAAGAACGTCTTCCCATCGGCTATTGGAAAAGTTTAGTTTACCAGTGCTGGCTTAGTTTGCGTTTGCGTTTGCGGTATCCCTCCGTTGGCCAAGGAGGGATACGACAATGGGAAGACAATGCTTTCATTTTAGTTATCAGTCCCCTTCTGGATCCGAGATTAATGGTTGGCCATATCAGGTTTGTTGTGGTTCCACCGGTCAGGTTGTGTCCAGTAGAGACCCATTCCATGTAACACGCGTCTACAGATCCCCGCCCCAAGCAACATGATTGGTCGAAATACATTTGAAACGAAAGAAAATGAAACGCCCTGTTCAGCTAAATTTAACCTCGTCTGCCATCAGACTTTAGATGTTAATCTAAAGTCTGATTTGTGAGACTAGTGTGAGAGAGACCTGCCAATCACACACACACACACACACACACACACACACGTACACAAGTACACACGCACGCACACACACACACACACACACACACACACACACACACACACACACACACACACACACACACACACACACACACACACACACACACACACACACACACACACACACACACACAAACAAATTAAGTTTGATAGCAGGGGGACATTACAGAATTAATGAACCATTTGGACCACTATTCTTTTTTGTACATATACCCACTGAACAAGCACCGCTAACATTTATCTTTAGATCTACAATAGTTTAGGGCAGAGGAAAAATCACTTTCTTTTCTTTTTTTCTCTAAAAGTGAAAGAATACTGTCAAGAAATTGATTTTTTTTCCAAACACGATTAAATCCCAACAGCATACGCCAATCCTGTTCAGGGTCCACTGTGATTCCTTTCGGCCCAGCAGGGCACAGTGGGGGACTTTTTCGTTTCTGTGTTAAGCCATTGCCAGACATTCATTTTTAATCTGTCAGAAACACATTGAGCCAATACATTCTCCGTGGGGCTCAAACACTGTCCGTTTCTTTAATCTGGGATGTCCACACACGCGGCTTTTGTCAGACGTAGTACACGTGGAGATGCTACGGATGTTCACTTGAATCACAAGTTAAATCAAATTCGTCTAAAATAGAATCACACCATTTTCTTTTATTGAATGCTTCCAGTCTCATATTGTGATACAATGTATAAACTAAGTAAAAAACAGACCACATAAGCACTGGCTTCACTTGATCTGGTTTGGACCGGTGGCATCCCTAAAGCCGTCAGACACAGCTCTGTCCGAGGCTCCTGCAGCACCATGGACAGCTCCCTACACACACACACAAACACACACACACACACACACACGGACACACGGACACACACACACACGGACACACAGACACACACACGGACACACAGAGACACACACACACACACACACACACACACACACACACACACACACACACACACACACACACACACACACACACACACACACACACACATACTCGGAGAGAGACTGCATGGAGTCCAGTGTTGCCAGTCTTCAGTTACAGTAAGTCACACCACAGCCCACAGTCGAGTTCTCCATCATCATCATCATCATCATCATCATCATCATCATCATCATCATCATCATCATCATCATCATCATCATCATCATCATTCAAATATGGGGGATGAGGGGAAATGGTAAGACCATGGCTGGATATACAATATCATTTCTAATTATAATTTTTTTTTATAGTCTTTTATTTGCAAGTCTTCTGTTTAAGACTTGGACCAATGTCTGTCTTTGAAGTGTGTATTTTACAGGCTCAGCACACCCCCTCAAGTAACGCTACCTCATTTCTTCTTGATTACAATGGGAGGCAGGGAAGCAGGTCACTGCCAGAGCCCTGGTCCACACCGAGCTGGGGTTTGATGTCTTTGAGCTGTGTGTGTGCTTTGTCATGTATAACCGCCACACCCTCCACCCCCCACCCCAGTCGGCCGTCCATACTAATCTTGGAGGGATGCCTGATGAGTACAAAATACCCTATTAGACATGGGATGGACAAACACAAGCCTGGTGGGGTGGAGGCATTCATATTCATGTAGACACAAGGGCGCCGGGACGTCCCCTCCCATTGAGTCACCTGAACAAGATTCATTCTCTCTCTCTCTCTCTCTCTCTCTCTCTCTCTCTATCTGTTCATTATGTCATCATTCCATCATTCCGTCTTCCCTTCCCTTTCCATTACATACACATGGACACCTTGCACACACACACACACACACACACACACACACATACACAAGCGCACGTGCACACACACACACACACACACACATACACAAGCGCACGTGCACACACACACACACACACACACCAATACACAAGGGGCAGTAAGCCATCTATCCTTCCTTTCTAATGAGATGTGTTTTGAGTGGATGTGACAGCTGAGGAGGAGAAGAAAAGGAGAGCATGAGAGGAAGGAAGACAGGGAGGACCATGGGACCCCACGTCAGGTGTGATAAAACCACAGCTCACACACTGCTGCCCGCTGAGCTCACCTCCCCCTGTGCACCACCTCCTCCTCCTCCTCCTCCTCTTAACTCCTCCCCCTCTCTAAATCAAGTTCTAGAGCAAAATATGTCCTATCGATAAAGTTAAGTCCTCGCACAGCCTACATAGGAAAGTGACACTGAACCATGAACCAATTTCCTTTCCTACCCATTTGTTGAACACTGAAAAATGTAATTCTTGCCTATGACAGTTTAACTAAAACGACCCACGGTGTGCTGTGTCTGGTGAGAAAGCAGAGGAATGCATGTTATGAACAGACATGGTGGAGGCCATACCTGGAGGCATCGAAGCTGTCGTAGGACCCCACGGTGTAGTGTCTGAAGAGCTTGCGTCTGTCGGTACGATCCGCTCTGGAATCTGCCAAAACAAAACAGAACCACATGAATGTTCCCATCCTCCCAAATGGCCGTTTGAACAACACATTGCAGGGATAGCGTTACAGGAGTGAGTCACTATTATAATCATGACAGTGTCTGCACCACTTACGAGCCTGTAATCAAGACTAGTTGAGGTTTCAAAACATTACATATATACATACATACATACATACATACATACATACATACATACATACATACATACATACATATATACATATATACATACATACATAAATATTCAAAGCATCCTTGTGGCTCTGGGGATACAACCAATGAAACACTGAAACACAGTGATAGAATAGATAGAATGTCAATCTTAATCCTGATATGAATGCACTATGTTGTACTCCTAACGAGGGGTTATTGTCGACGGGGCGGGGGGGGGGGGGATTGTTGATGGCTGGTTTACAGCCTCACCTGGCCTGAGTCAGACTGATTGGACTCTGGCTGGCTGGGTGGGGCTGCACACCTGTGGTGCATAGCAATCATGGCACCCAGGATAAACCAGCCATCAACACACACACTCAGGGAGGAGCCACTGTCATGGCAGCTTAAACATCAGCTCGGCGAATACCACCTGCCTTTATCTCCAATAGACATCTTGCAACTAACATCTACCTGTGTCCTGTGTCGGAGGGCCCCAAAGAAAGCCACTTAGGTGGCGTGTGGCCAGCCAGGAGCAACCCTGCCAATCACAAAACCCCAGCGAAATGACTCGTTTGATCGGAGCAAAATTGGATCCATTCTGTCCTATTAACATTTGGAAAGTCTAGAAGAGCCGCATGATTACATGATTTTACCCACATTGAAGTTAGCAGAGGGCTAACCGGAAGTTAGCCGGCTTGGCCGGCGGAAGTAGCATGCGCAGTATGCATTCCTCCGCCAGCGCTGGAAATTCGCCACAGACACCAGACCTAAAAACTCTGTATCCTGTGAAATACAGAAATGTATCTGGCGGTGATAGGCTTGATCAGCATTGTGTGAACTCGTTTGGCAAGGGTTTGAATGTAACGGACGTTCATTTATATGTAAAAGTCCCGCAATATAGCTTTAATATTGCTTAGTAATGAACGGGAATGTATTCAAAGTCAACAAAGGGAACAAAAGGCTGAACTGTAGAGTTAGCGTTTCACTGACATCCCAAAGAAGTGTGGTCCCTCTCTTCCCACCCTGTGAATATAGCCGCTTGTTCATGTGCTGCTATTGGGGCCAGAGCACGTTCACGTTCAATCAAACTTGGAAAGTGTTAAAAGGTGAGATCACTTGTCGCACGCCACTGTAACCTTCTTATGGTCTCAAGCCCTCTCTCCTTGAACTTCACAGTTCACTGATCCACCAATAGGGTTTCTGCTATCAGAAACAGAATTAACGACACTGCCCGTCCAAGTCGGAGGGAAAGATTGCAAACACGCACACACTTAAGCTGCTAGAGTGAGGTTTCCTTCCCACTCTGCCCCGGTCTCAGCTGTTTTCCCCTTTTCAGCAGCACTTCCCCCCTCCCTCCCCCATATTCATCCCTCCAAGTCTCTCTCTCTTTCACACAATCTCTCACACCAGCTGTCAAGACTTTCATAGAAACTTCATCTCCTTCACTCTGGCCCGGGTACTAACGGGTACCCGGGTACTAACATCTTTAGCAGGAACATTTCTCTGCCGATTCTACAGCTACGCCGATGGAGGAGGAAGCATCGAGACAGACAGACAGACAAGATGGTTAGATGGATAGACAAGACAGAACGGCAGATAGAGAGATAGATTGAATAAAGAATCTGGGTAATGCAAAAAAAGGCAAAAGAGAGAGAGGGTGTGCCGGGAGAAGAGAGAGACTACTACATCACCAGAAAGCTCACTCCATAGCAACTGTTGTCCGACTGTGGTTGCTATGGTTGCTATGGTCACAGATCAATAGGGAAGGTGGATGTGTGGCAGCTTGAAAGGCTGCCTTCCTTCCTGTGTGTGCATGTGTGTGAGTGTGTGTGTGTGCATGTGCATGCGTGTGTGTGCATGTGTGTGTGTGTGTGCGTGTATGTGTGTGCATGCGTGTGTGTGCATGCATGTGTGTGTGCGTGCATGTGTGTGTGCATGCATGTGTGTGCATGCATGTGTGTGGGTGTGTGTGTGTGTGTGCTTGTGACACCATGCTTGTGAAGTGCAAATGCGAGTTAGAATGTGACTGTACATCTGTTATTAGGTCAATTGTGTGGCCCTGTTGCTATGGCAACCCCGAGAGAATGTGTGGGATTCTCTGTGAATGGGTGTAAGTTTTCATGCATGGATAAAAATGTATGCTTCAGATAACAGCATGGAGGCCACCGCTTTCCTCACTGTGAGCTATTTCCATAACAGACACACATACACACACAGCAAAACAAATCAAATGTATTGCCAATGCCAATAAATCAGTCTGACTAAGCTTACATTTCAGTTAATGCAGCAGCAAGGAGTAAGGAGTAAAAAATACAATACAAAAAACTATGACATCTATTTGTAGGTGTGTGATGTTTGCTATTCCTTTCCCAAGAGAGAGAGAGAGTGTATGTGTGTGTGTGTGTTGTTATCAAAGCATTTTGCTAAAATGTCACATTATTTTTTGATAAGTGCTGCATGCGTTTCGTCAACATTTGCAGAAGCACTTTATTCCAATTGATTCAGTTGCCAACAGGTTAAAAATCAAAACCATTTCCAACCATGTGTGTTGTTATGCGGACAGATATGCTGTGCAGTTCCCTTTTGTCAACAGGGTTTTATTTTTTAGTTAAAGACACAACATCATTTGAATAAAAACAGATTTGAATGTTTAGTGGATCATTTACTGCAGCTGTAGGTAAAATTTGAGAGTTGAGAGGTCGAGAGCAAGATTTTGAAACTATAACCAAAAAAACGTCCCCTCTCTCTCTACTCTCTCTCCCTACATTTCTCCGCCATTGAAAAGTGTTGCATTTCATGCACCTGTGATTGACAGGCAAGATGGATTCCCAGAACCAATCAGGGAAGAAATGCCCTGATTGGTCAGCAATGAGCTGAGAGCGGGCTAAAATCTGAATTGGCTCATACAGAGGAAGGCGCAATCAACTCTAAACAGATGTTCTCACAGCACGTTTCACTCACTAAAAGCTGACGGATGGCGATGCCATTTCTAACAACTCTGCTGGACAAGATTTAGAAACAAACATCACCAGTCTAACGTCCATCTGACCATGTGTGTTATGTCTTTGTGGAGAGGGTCTGAATAGGCACCCCTAGGGGGGTCATATCCACTAAAGATAAGGAGCGGAAGACAAAGCATCGGTTCCTGTAGGCGCCTCTTACTTGACCTTGACCTATTCTTAGGTCAACAAATAGGTGAAGGACAAAACACAACTGTTTGGGTCATGCAAGCGAAGGCCTCTAAATGCCGCACACAATCATTAAATGTCTTGGTGGTGAGAACAACCTTCTTTCTTCTTCTACAAGAATTATGGACTGGAAAACCTATACGTCTCTTCTTCCACACCACTTTTTTCCGAAATGTTTAACAGCTGGGAGTTTTTAGTTTTTCTTTACTTTACTTTTTTTTAATCTTGATCCACTTCTTGCCGTAGACCTTCTCTGGGTACAACATGCACCTCTATGTTCAGCATCCTCGCCACCATCTGACACCAACTGTCCCACTTCCATTGTCTTCCATCTCCCCCCCCCATCGCGTCTGATGTCCGAGGCCCGGTGGCTTTGGCCAAGCGTTGCCTCTCAGGAGGAGGAGGGGGAGGAGGGGAAGGAGAAGGAGGAGGGGCCTTTGGAGGGGAGGCCATACTGTGCTCCCATTCGGCAGCAGGTCTACCCTGCAGCCAGACCCTGGGGCTGGTTGGATCTGGCGAGGTGTGATAAACGCACCCCATGCCAAGGGCCCGGGGTAAGGCTTTAACAGGGAGCCACCTAGAGTCGGGCGTCTGGCCACACACATGGGGAGAGAGCGAGAGAGAGAGAGAGAGACAGAGAGAGAGAGAGAAAAAAAAAGAGAGAACCATGTTGCTCCCCATCTGCCTCTATAATCGATGTGAGGGGTATTAAAGTGTGTGTGTGTGTGTATGTGTGTGCATGATGTATTGTCTTGCAGTTTTTCAGAAAAGTGACATTAAGGCCTAGTCCACACATACACAGGTATTTGTGGAGTGTGTGTGGTTGCCAGCTGGTTTACAGCCTCACCTGGGGCCTCATGTACAAAGCTTGCTTACGCACAAAAAAGCTGCGTAAGCCACTTCTCACGCAAACGTTCGGATGTACAAAGACTGACTTGACGTGAAAAAGTGCGGTTCTCCACGCAAACTAAATGCCTTGCTTACGCACATTTCTGCTGCATTTTGTCAGTTGGCGGCACATAGAGGCAATGCAGCGCAACAACATTAAGCTACGCGATCACGAGTCATGAAGTAATATTGCAATATGGGGCTAGTAAAAAGTGGATTTGTACGTCGGGCTGCACTTCAATCATGCGTTATTGTTGTCGAGAGGCATAATATGACACTGTTGTAGATATTAGGCTAAACTTAAACAGACACATAAAATTAAATTGTCAATATTGGAATTAAAAGTAAATTAAAAGGAAGCCCAAGCTATATTATTTTCAGTGACGACTTGTTTATTAAACGTTACATATTTTCAGGGCCACGCATGACATCTGGCCTAATGGATCTCTCTCCACGCATTTGTCGTGAAATTCTTGACTGCAATATCATTATTTGATGTTGCGTGGAGTAAGCACAAGCCATTGTTACTTAAAATCAATCCATCAATGAACCAGTCGGACAACTTCTAATTATGTACATATTATTGACACCTTGGGTGTATGGGGACAACCTATCGTCAGCATGCATCCAAATTAATGAGAATATAAAAGCACGCGCAGAATGTTGCAATAATCGAGAGGTTGACAATGGCAGTCTTGGCCTTGTTAGAAGATATTGCGAATGGTCGCATTCGAAATGAACGGGTGTCACGATGATGACTGGCTTATCAGCCGATTCAGATTTCCAAAAGCTATATCCTCTTTTTTGCAGAGATAGCCGGTTTTCCCAATGTAATCGGAGCGATCGACTGCACACACATTGCAATAAAGGCACCATCTGAAGGGGAATATGCGTACGTGAATAGGAAACACTTTCATTCCTTAAACGTGCAAATAATCTGTGATGCCCAAATGCGCCTTACGAATATCGTGGCAAGGTGGCCTGGGTCAACCCATGATTCATTCGTCCTGACTAACAGCTCGGTTGGGAATAGGTTGGAGCCTGGCAGTGTGTGATGGGTGGCTAATTGGTAAGCAATTTAAAACACTTTAAAGCGAATTGACTTCAATCTATGTTGGGTAGCCTATGCTGTAATTGTACCAATTCCCCCTTACGACCATGGCTGTTAACCCCCCTCGCCAACCCACTGACTGTCCGAGAGCAGAGATATAACAATATCCATGCACGCACTCGGTCAGTCGTGGAAAGAGTGATAGGGCAGCTCAAAAGCCGGTGGCGCTGCCTTGACCGGAGCGGGGGGATGCTGCTCTATCACCCTGAAAAGGTGTGCCGCATTGTGCAGGCATGTGGTGTTCTGCACAATATTGCGCACAGGCACGGCGTGCCATTACACAAGGTAATGGCCCTCAGACGATCCAGACCCCGGACCAAACAATGCGCAGCCCAATGCAGAAGCCATTCGAACTCGGCAGCAGTTAATAGCAAGAATATAAAAAAGGTAAACGGAGACAACATTCATTTTTTAACTAGTTCTTTTAATGTTTCATTAATGTCTTTTAAGGCCCCAGTTATTTGTTGCAGCAGGTTGGAATTAATATCATTAAAGGGATAGTTCGGGTTTTAAGACACGAAGTTGTATGGGTTCCCTGTCAGCAACGTTGTGCATCAGCACTGACTTACCCCCCGACAGCGTCCTGAGAGGGGGGATCCAGCCGGTTTTTGATGCTGAAGAAAGTAGTCCGGCAAGTTGCTGGGTCACGAAAGTAAAGTGTTTTTCTTCTCAAAACCATATGCGTTCAAAAGAGTGACATATTTGCACCACAAAAACGTTGTCCAGGAAAAATTAAAACCTCGTTATCACTTGGCACTATTTTTCTCGATTCCTACCACTGCGCGCTACTGACAGCTGAAGGCTGCGCAGGTGGGGTTATTACCGCTGGTTTATTATCTTCCACACTTCCATATCATCACCGGGGCTTCATAGTAATGTGTCCGAGGAGAGCAGCCCTGTCGGCCACACACTCAGGCTATTACCGCTGTTTTATTATCTTCCACACTTCCATATCATCACCGGGGCTTCATAGTAATGTGTCCGAATAGAGCAGCCCTGTCGGACACACACTCAGGCTATTACCGCTGTTTTATATTCATCCAACACATCCAGACCATCACCGGGGCTTCATAGTAATGTGTCCGAATAGAGCAGCCATGTCGGACACACACTCAGGCTATTACCGCTGTTTTATATTCATCCAACACATCCAGACCATCACCGGGGCTTCATAGTAATGTGTCCGAATAGAGCAGCCCTGTCGGACACGCACTCAGGCTATTACCGCTGTTTTATATTCATCCAACACATCCAGACCATCACCGGGGCTTCATAGTAGTGTGTCCGATTAGAGCAGCCATGTCGGCCACACACACAGACCGTGTGTCTGTGTTCCTTAACTTTCCAGCACGCGAAAGACAGTGAAACGCCTGCGCAGCCTTCAGCTGTCAGTAGCGCGCAGTGGTAGGAATCGAGAAAAATAGTGCCAAGTGATAACGAGGTTTTAATTTTTCCTGGACAAAGTTTTTGTGGTGCAAATATGTCACTCTTTTGAACGCATATGGTTTTGAGAAGAAAAACACTTTACTTTCGTGACCCCAGCAACTTGCCGGACTACTTTCTTCAGCATCAAAAACCGGCTGGATCCCCCCTCTCAGGACGCTGTCGGGGGGTAAGTCAGTGCTGATGCACAACGTTGCTGACAGGGAACCCATACAACTTCGTGTCTTAAAACCCGAACTATCCCTTTAATGCCCTTGATTCTCTTCCTTTCTCCATTATCTCCTTTCTCCTAACAAGCGCACTACTGCAGGCCTATTTATACTAATTAGCATATTAAATGAGGGAGGAGACAGGGCGGAGAGTCGGGCTCGTGCATGTGCGCTCAATTTCACGTCAATTGGGATGTACAAAGAGAATCTGCGCGAAATTGTGCTTACGCAAGGATTGATACATCCGGATTTATTTGTGCGCAGCAGCTTTCCAGATTTGGGCGTCCGCAAAGTTTTAGTAAGAAATCCACGCAAGTCTTAGTACATGAGGCCCCTGGCCTGAGTCAGACTGGTTAGACTCTGGGCTGGGTGGGGCTGCACACCTGTGGTGAGTAATCTTGGCACCCAGGATAAACCAGCCATCACCACACACACTCAGGAGAGAGACACTGTCATGACCGCATGTAACATCTGCTCAGCATATAACATTTCGCCATCTCCAATAAATGGATATTTAATTCAACCAACTACAACCTGTGTCTTGAGTCAGAGGAGCCCAGAAAAGCCACTTGCCACATGCCACCTACAACTGCTATAGTATTTCAAAAATAGTAGCTTTTTCAATGCATTTTGGCCTTTCGTCCACATGCAAACTGCTTTTAGGAAACAGAGCTTTTGGAAAACCCCTTCCAGGGTGAAGATATTTAGAAACTCAGTTTTCACTGCTGATGTGTAGACAGGGAAACCGGAAGTTTTGCAATATGATGACATCATGACCTCGATTTTCACATGCCAATTGTTGTTTCACACAGTAACCTACAAACAATGGCTGTGCTGTGGTGTTGTTGTATTCGCCGCTCAAGTAGAAGCCCATCAATGCACATGCTCCCAAATGTTCTTCGGTGGGGTTTGACATAAAGTGTTATCGCCACCTACTGGCCTGGCATGCTTATGTGAGCGTTTTAAATTGTTTGTGCTCTCTTCTGGACAGAAATATTTTCTATAACACTGTTGGTGTGGACAGGATTTTTTTTTGTGTGGACTAGGCCTAAAATATCCATATGTATGTGTGTGTTTAGTTTTGTGTGAGCATGTTTAGCATTAACAGGCTGTGGGCCCTATTTTGCCGGTCTGAAACGCAAGTATGAAACGCAAAGCGCAAGTGGCTTTGTGGGCGGATCTTGGGCGCTGTTGCTATTATACCGGCGGGATAAATGACGCTTGCGCCCAGCGCAAATCTAAAATGGGTTGGTCTGAAGTAGCTACATTAGTCATAGGTGTGGTTTGGGCGTAACGTGCAATAAACCAATCAGAGCGTCGGCTCACATTCCCTTTAAATGCAGGCGCGCTTGTTCCATGGCGAGCACATCGCGCATCGCCACTACTGAACCCAGACGTGTCCAATCCCGCCGTAGCGCGCGCATGCCCATCAGAGGGAAACATAATTAGTTCTTCTGTTTAAATCTTTTCAGCTTTTCATTTTCCATTGACAAAATGTAAATAAAGAAATGTCACAAAGACATACTTTCCGATGTTTTGGCCTCACTCCCACTGAATCACGAGGTTATGAATGCATGGTGATATATTAGCAATGTGGTCTAACATTAGACCGAGATTACTTTGCTTATAGACAGTGCTTGAAGTGGGAAAAAATAAGTGCCGGTACTGCGTACGGCGGGGGGCAGGGGGGCGATTGTCGACGGGGGGGGGGGGGGGGGGCGATCATAACCCACCCCGGACCTACGACCGACGAGGGGGTGGGGGGGGCAGCCTGTGACAAGTGCCGGTACGCAAGAAAAAGTGCCGGTGCGTACCGGCCCACTTCAAGCACTGCTTACAGATGATGCAGCTCTTCTGTCAAATAAGCTGAAGCGCATTTTCAGTCTGCCGAATATTCTTTCAGTTACACCGCGTCGTGTTTCTGCGTTTTCGATTACATCCTGGTGTCCTTATGTGTCTTGCGACTATTGGTCAAACAGGTTAATTTGATCCATCATTACTATTAGCCAGAATATTTTTGGGTAACTGTGTACGCTAGATTTATGTCTATTTTTTCACATATGTGGTAATATTTTTGCTTGTATGTATGGTTTGCAAAAATGGGAACTGCTTCCTTGTAGATGAGAGAAGCAAAGTGTATGCACTGTACACACGCTACATTATGGCCAGGGACGGGCGGCCATAGGGAGGTTCGGGAGATTTCCCCAACGGCCGGACGATTTCAGGCCGAGCCGGCCGGCCGTAATTATTTTTTTATTTTATTTTGTATTTTGTGTATTATTATTTTTGGGCCGGTCCAGAGTTTTGGACCGCACCCCCCCCCCCCCCCCCCCCGTCAACAATCGCGCATCCCCACCCTGATTATAGACAAGCATGCGCCCTTAAAATAGCGTCTGAATAAGCGCCACTGACTTTAGACGAGGTTTTTCCTGGTCTGTGGCGCAATTGTTTTCTGAAACTGCAGAATAGCACCAGGGAACGTTTGCGCCGGGACACGCCTCCTGTTTTCGCTGAACCGCCCCCGGAGCGCAAGTTCATTCCCTATTTGCGCCGCGGTTGAGGGAAAATTCCAATGTGCGTCGGGTGCAAAATAGGAATTGCACAAGCGCCAGTGTACAAAGTCAATTGCGCTGAGTGCAAAATAGGGCCCTATTTTTTATATTGTGCATGTGTGTCTGTGTGCATGTTTATATTGTCTTGCAGTTTTTCAGAAAAGTGACATTAAAATATCCATATGTATGTGCACGTGTGTGTTCAGTTTCGTGTGTGCATGTTTAGCACTAACAGGCAATGTGTGTGCATGTATGCGAGAGCATATTTGTGTGTGTGTGTGTGTGTGTGCCCTTGTACAAACGTGTGTGTGTGTGTGTGTGTGCGCATAAGTGTGTGTGGGATGTTCTCATCAGCCATGTTCTTTCCATGATGTTGTCAATATTTAAACAACACAAGACAACTGAGTACCACAGGGGCAAAGGGAAGCAGCGTGGACGCCAGCCAAGGAGAGCATGTAGACAGACAGCAGCAGTAGCAAACGCCTCAACGGGAGCTCCCCTCTCTTTAGGAAGCGGTCCGGCGACAGCGCTGCTCCAGCGCTCACCACAACCACAGTCCTCACAGAAAATATATTCAGACTACGGAGCGTATCTGAGGACATGGGCATCACGCGGACGTCGCTCTCCCCTTCTCTCTTGCCTCTCCCGTGTTCATCAGTGAGGCGGAGGGTAGGGGTGATATGTTTATTAGCGTCCACCCAGAGGACATCAGAGCACAGCTGACTGGGCAGGCAGGGAACGCAGTGCTCAGTGTGGTGTAAACCTGCCCGAGGATAAGACGGGGAGAGAGAGGAGAGAGGGACAGATCATGACAGCCAATAAGGGGAGAGAGAGCGAGAGAGCGAGAAAGCGAGAGAGAGAGAGAGACGGAGGGCCCTGGGTTGTGAAGAAGCACACACGCTGGTCAGGGTGAGCGACCAAAAGATATTGCACATTATATAACACACATACATTAGCCACTCTGAGAGGGCATGTATGTATACTGCATATAGGTCGATCCATTCAAGATATACATTTATTTACAAACATGCAAATGCACGCATGCATATTTGATTTCTTTACAGCTTTTTTTGCGCGCACACACACACACACACACACACACACACACACACACACACACACACACACACACACACACACACACACACACACACACACACACACACACACACACACACACACACACACACACACACACGTTCTCTCTCTCACGCGCACATGCAGGATTGAGTGACAGAAAGTGATCCATGGATATTTTATTGTCACTTTTCATAAAAGCTGCAAGACAATACACACACACACACACACACACACACACACACTTTATTACCCCTCACACTCTCGCTCTCTTTCGCTCCCCCTCCCTCCCTCCCTCCCTCTCCCTTTCCCTCCCCACTCCCTCTCTCTCTCCCCCTCTCTCTCTCAACTTAGAGCAAAGAGTCCTATATACACCAAAACAGCATCAAACTACCTTGCATCACACTCCCTCTAGTGGTCAGACTGGGGTTGTTGTCAAATGTCATTTCTTCCTTTGTAAAAAGCATTATGCTCCATGCTTCATACTGTTGTTATTATTATTGTAGGTGGTTCAACATGACGAGATTGGAAGGTTACAAAAGACTTACAGCTCCGCTCGTCACTGGCTTTGGACGGGATCTCTTCAACGCAGTCAGCAGGGAACCAGCCCACCTGTCCACGGGCACTGCCCTCCCAAAAGCCCCCTTCTCCGATGCTCAGGACTGGGCCAGGCAGGGGGGGAGGGAGAGAGAGAGAGAGAGAGAGAGAGAGAGAGAGAGAGAGAGAGAGAGAGTTAATAAAGCGCTTGACTGATGTTCAACTGGATGCTCCGTGTGCATTTATTATTTTCTTATAAGAGAGAGAGGGAGGTGGAGTGAGTGAATGAGAGTGAGAGAGAGTAAGAGAGAGAGGTAGGCGCCAGGATGAATTGACTGAGGCGGCTGTTAAGCTTTCCGAGGGGGCAATTTGATTTTTTTCATAAAATAAAATTCATTGATTTAACCATGCAATTGCCTCAGGAAGCCTAAATAACCACAACATAAGGCTACAGTTTAAAAATCAAAGATTACATATATTATTCAGAGAGCTCACATAAGAACATAGCACTAGCAGAGTGCTAACTATTTTGAATTTATGAAAAATAGTCTATCAAAATTAGCAGGGGGAGGCCCGTAGAAACAGCTGTTTGCGGCTTGTGTAAAAGCCCTGAAAAGTGAGTATTTAAGTACACAAAAATGGACACAAACCTTCCTCAGGTCATGTATATTATGAATGGATTATCAAAATAATACAAAAGAAACATACAAGAACAGGTCTGGCAAGGTAAACAACTTTCTGGCTCTCTGTACTGTATTTTAAAGCCCTGTATTGTACATAGCAAAATATTAGCAAATTGTACTGAAATACTACTAAGAAAATGCATTTTAAAACAACAGTCCAACATCATCGTTTTTATCCCTGAACCCTGACATTTGCATTATCAATCAGCCTTCCTTTAAGTAACAGTACTTACAACAACAGCAAACTGACCATTAATCAGTTTTCTCCTAAATATCCTGTTACTCTGTAATTAGTTAACGCACAATAACTAGTTGTTGCCAAAAAATATTTGTTAATGTTAACGTTAGTTGAAGTATGAAACAAGTTATATTGGGTTTTCGCGGCTTTCTTTTTGTGTGTGCCGCACACAAAACCCACTAGACTACAAACAGCGCTGTCCATGGTCCTGAAACAACAGCCTAAGTTAAGATAGTCACATGTATCTCGGCCAATAACGTTTTTGCTATTTGCTCTATATACATAAAGCTTAAACAAAGGCAAATACAATGATCCCTTGTGACATATGATAATAGTAATAAAAAAATATATAATACAGAATTAAAACATAATAACAATAACAATACTGTAGAATTAGTAGTAGTAGTAGTCATAGTAGTCGTAGTAGTAGTAGTCATAGTAGTAGTAGTCATAGCCATAGAAGTAGCAGTAGTAGTAGTAGTAGTCATAGTAGTCTTAGTCATAGTAGCAGTAGTAGTAGTAGTAGTAGTAGTAAGAATAATAATAGCAATATAATAATTTGAACATGTGAGAACACAAGAGCCATATGCAAAATGATACTGCAAATTAGATACTTGAAATACCGAGAGAGTTATTATGATGTGGTCTATTTTAGAAATGAAAAAACTGTTTTGTAAAATTGATGATGACTGAGCTATTTGTTTTCTGCAAACGCGTGTCAGAGGAAAATAATACGTTTCATTCCCTAGAGAAAAAAAACAACAATGATACAAATAAACCACAACAAAATGAGAGGTGCAATGGAGCTCAGCTTAACTGTGTTGATACGGTGATCTATTTGTTTCATTGCAGACTGTTGTTTTTATAAAAGCATTATATAAAAGACACATATTGGAGTTTGAGAAGCCGACCTCCCTGTCTGTCAAATTGAATCTGTAAACACCCAACCAGTGAGATGTGAAAAACGCACTTCAATTGAATTGAGTTCAGTACCCAATTCCAGGACATGACGCATCTTTCAAGTAACTGCTATCCTGTACCGACACAAATCATTTGGGAAGACCTCCCCAACCAATCAGAGTGCTGTTCTTGGTGACTTGGGGGGGGGGGGTTAATGCAAGCTACAACAATACTATATCCACACAATCAAGTAGAAATGACATGCTACTCGCTGGCGCTGGCGTCCCGCCTCACCTTTGACCCTGTCATTCTTGTAGAGGCTGATCTCCCCCTCCGCCTGGGGCGTGTGCGGTCGCACCACCACGAAGTTCCTCCCCGGCACTGCGCTGTAGAGCTTCCTCCTGTTGCCCCCGCCCTCAGCTTGACCCCCCCCCGGGCTGACGAAGGAGATGGGAGGAGAACATCGGTCAGGAGAAATGGAAAAGCAATGTACTGTATACACACACACCAGCAAATACATCATGCATGTACGAGGAGGGCTGGCTCTGAGCTCAGAAACAGTGTATCCGGCAATCAAATGTGAGTAATGCCATTAGAAGTGTGTGTGGATGGAAGCAGGTGGACAGTCCCCGTTTTAAACAAGATATCAATAGATTTTAAATTGGCAAAGGTTCTAGCGTGCTCATGAATATTAATTTCGAGACAGTTGGTGATTAGTCTGGCGTCTATCTGATATCAGGCTATCAGGCTGTGAGGTGACCTCACTACACGGAGGTCTATCTATCGACTTTATACCATAAGCAGGCACGACCGATCATAAACAATAGGCTATTAATACAATATAGAACGATTCCCTATTCGAGTAGCCTACTTTGGCTTGTTTTTGGATGGTTTACCAAAGCTTAAAACACACCATCGGGCATGTACTACCCAATCTTTGACTACAGTACTACATTTACCATGATAGCAATAAGCAAAATGTAAATATGTCCCCTTTTCTACATTCCAGAAATCTGGGGGATGTGACCACAGACAGCGTAGGCTGATGGTGGTGCATGGCATGGTGAAGGAGTGCCCCTCAGTGGGCACACTCCATCATAACACTCAGTACCAACCTGTGCCACAGTATGACATGTTTATACTCCGTCACTGCACTACATATGGATAGAAGATGTATGAAACACCATCAACATTGTATAGGGCACTAATACAAAAATAAATATGTGTATACGTAATACATACGTACATATAAGTATAGTTTGTTGTGATGATCGGCTCTGGGACGATAAGATTTAGTTTAAACACAGGCAACACATGCATTGAAAATAATCTTTTGAGTACAGTGCGGATAACATATTTACTAAATCCAATGAGTGTGATATCTCCAAACATGGACAACATGTATTGTCCTGTGTGTATGCATATACTTGAGTAAGATAAAGGTTTGAAAATCTAATTTGTAAAATAAAAACAGTTAAATAAAATAACATGACATATAAAGCATTAAAGAATGAAGAGGGAGTGGGAAAAGAAGGAGCGGAAAAGCAGAGAGTAGAAAGTGTGTGGAGTGAGAAAAAAAAAAGGTTTTTCCCTTGCCTGGCATTGTAAATGGGTCACCTTGTCCTATAGACTGTGCTCCTTCTCAAACCTTCCCAAGCCCACAGAGAGTTAACCCCATTCAACACCCAACGAGATGGCTTGCATTAGAGACCAGAGGAGCGGCACGGACGCGGAGGCACACCCAACAGAATGGGGGTAAAAAAGAAAAAATGTTTTCAAGACATGAATATTCAGTCGGTCGAGCGTAGGACAGATGTAACGCAGATGTAGCTCATTACACTTATTATGGGTCTGCTCCTATTATGTCCCAGGGCACGGGTAGTCCTGGTACATAAAGGGAGCAGAGCCATACTTAGGAGCAGGGCCGTTTCTAGGCATATGCGGACTATGCGGCTGCATAGGGCCCCGCCACCACCAGGGGGCCCCCCAATCCCGCAGTCGGTCCCCCGTCGGCCCTAGGTCCGGGTGGGTTATGATCGCGCTCGCACCCCCCCCCCCCCCCGTCAGACATGATAACATAGGGGCCCCCAAACAGCTAGAAACGGCCCTGCTTAGGAGCGACACCTGTGGTCGTCCCACGATGACGCCTCTGTGAAAAGGGTCTGTTGAAACGTCTACTGTGGTTAAGTGTGAACACGCGGTCATGGTATTTATTTAGTTCAGAATCAGAATCAAGTTTATTGCGTAGGTAGGAGTGTACATACAAGGAATTCGACTTGGTGTAATTGGTGCATAATAATACATTAAAATATAAACAATATAAATATCTATACAATAAAACAAAACAAAACAGCGCGCACCAACACACCATCTTAGATATATTAAAAGACGTTATAAACAGTTTTTTAACTCGAAAGCAATCGTCGCGGATAGTAAGGCACTCACTTCAAAGGTAAAAAATGCATCTGAACGTGAACTTACAACAGCGGAAGCCCAGCTAGCGCGCGATTGCTGATTCTGCTATGTAAAACGATGTGTATTTCTTCTAGAGGTCCTTACTTGTTCAGCTGAGTACATCTTGTATCACATCCTGGCTTCTTTTTTCCACGCGTCTCTAAACAAGCAAGTGGTTCTTCAAACAGACGAAGTGTCAGACATATTTCCTCAACCTTTTTTTTTTTCCTTTTCTTATTTTTTGGCAATTTCCCAGGTGATTTTGATGTGCTAATTAGACAGCGTTGATTAATACCAGCTGTGCTATTCATGGACGATCGCCCGGGACAAGGAGAGAGAGGGAGAGGGAGAGAGACAGAGAGAGACAGAGATTGCGAGACAGAGAGAGAGAGAGAGAGAGAGAGAGATTGTGAGAGAGAGAGAGAGAGAGAGAGGGAGAGAGACAGAGAGAGAGAGAGAGATTGCGAGAGAGAGAGAGAGAGAGAGAGAGAGAGAGAGAGAGAGAGAGATTGCGAGAGAGAGATTGCGAGAGAGAGAGAGAGAGAGAGAGAGAGAGAGAGAGAGATTGCGAGAGAGAGAGAGAGAGACAGAGAGACAGAGAGAGAGGGGGGGGGGGGGGCGCAGCATGATTGGGTGAAGAAGGGAGACGGGTGGGGAAGGGAACAAAGTAAGGTAGGATGGGAGAGGAGTGCATATGAAGGACAGGGAGTTGCAGGACGAGGAATATGGAGTAGATATGAGGAAAAGAGCGGAGGCAGAGTGAGTGAGGGTGAGAGTGTGAGAAAGAGAGTGGGGAGAGAGAGCGTGATTAAGAGGAGAAATAAGGTGATGAGAGAGAGGAGAAGGGAAATAGGAAGAGATAGGACGGTGCAAGCGGGAGAAAAAAGAGATTTTAATACCGCTCAGGTGGACCTTTACAATTTTCCAATAAGACTCTTGATTGTTCCTCCTTCATTATATTAAGAAGGACGTTCTTAATATAATGGAATACATTAACGTGAAATTAACAAATTGGTCTTTACATTTCCCTTAATCTTGCACACTCTCAAGCCACATATAAGCCATTGCTGCTGCAGAGAGATTATGGATCCAAATCTCTGGCAAACAATTATTATTTCCATTAGTCCGGAGCTAATACTCTCCGTTATGAAAAGCCAATAATTAATGATCATGGCCCTGACATTACAGTAATATGCTGCTGACCGGTGAACAGTGACATTCTAATGCTGAGTGACAGCTGCTTCACTATGTGTGTTTGTGTGTGTATGCATGTGTGTGTATGTGTGTGTATATGTGTGTATATATATGTGTAAATCTGTGTGTGTGTATGTGTGTATATATGTGTGTGTATGTGTAATATCATGTGCATTAGCAAGTGTGCTGCATTGGAATAACTGACACATCAGAGTGGGAGAACTGGGGGGGGGGGGGGGGGCTACTCATGTGTGTGGGAGCACAAGACAGGGTGACAGGGTGGGGGGGGGGGGGGGGGGGGGGAATGCTGATGGGAGGGAATATTGGATGGAAAAAGGAGGAAGAGAAACTGGAAAGACGGAGGAATCCTGCATATAAAGCAAAAATGGTGTGCTGAGTGTATTATGCAATATTCCATATTTATGTGAATAATGTGATATTCGTATTTCACCTGGGATGTGTTCTATATTGATACCAGGCAGACATCACATAATCACCCAAATTTCACGAAGCTGAATGTCCTGCTCGGTAGATTTTACACCACTAAGGATGAAGGATGTGTACAATGAAGGGAACCTTTTTTCATTCATAATACCTCTCGTATCTCGTAGATTCGACGGAGCGCCAGAGATTATAATGACATTTAATTCAATGCACAGCTACCATGTCCAGCTGCTTCACAACCAACCTTCCAGAATTTCTTGAAATCATTCTCTATTTATTCATAGTGAGGAACGGGAACATCTGCAGATCGCTCCTACAGGACAATCTCAATATCAACACATTCACATCAAGACATTACGAACGCGCTGTCGAAATACTCCTACTGAAACGCTGCCGCATGACGCGCACTGTAGGGATTGCGAGTGGCTTTGCATTAACCTATTTATTTACGAGCAGATAATAACGGTGACTTTTTCCCTGGTTTGACTAGGGAAAATGCATTTTGTAAAAGTCTATTGTTTGTTTTCACACGGGAGGCTCACATTTTTCGTAATGATCGGAGACAGATTTCGCGAGTAGCAGCCCGGCATCCCCTGCCTACGCCTAATTTTCTCTCAGAAGTGTCAAACGCCATGACTGCTGTAGTGTTTGCGTAACGCTGAGGAGAAGGCAACTGTCCTCCCCTCTCTCTGACCCTTCTTTCATCTGTCTTCCTTTGATTCCATCTCTCCTCCCTCACTCCCTTCACCTCCTTTGCTTCCTTTGTTTTTATTTCCCTTTCACTGGCCTTCGCTGCCTTTTGCCCCTCTGTTTTCTCTCATCTCTCTCTCTATCTCTCTCTCTCTCTCTCTCTCTCTCTCTCTCTCTCTCTCATACACACTCTCTCGCTCTCTCATCACTTTCTCACTGTCTCTCTTTCTCCACCTGTTTCCATGCTTTTGTCTTAGCTTGTCAACTGTATCTATCTGCGTTCAACGTGTGCCCTCTCCTCTACTCTTCTCTCTACACTCTTCTCCTTTCTCTATTCCCATCTCCTCCCCATCCCTCCTTTCCTTTCCTTTCCTTTCCTTTCCTCTCCTCTCCTCTCCTCTCCTCTCCTCTCCTCTCCTCTCCTCTCCTCTCCGTCTCCTCTCCTCTCCTGTCCTCTCCCCCATGTGTGTTGCTCCACTCTGACATGGGACAGATGTCAAGAGTGATGGTGGGTGAGTGTGGGTGAAAACTACTTTATTATTACATTATATTAAGAACGTCCTTCTTAATATAATGAAGGAGGAACAATCAAGAGTCTTATTGGAAAATTGTAAAGGTTCACCTGAGCGGTATTAAAATATCTCTTTTCTCCCGTTTGCACCGTCCTATCTCTTCCTATTTCCCTTCTCCTCTCGTTCTCACCTCTCTCTCATCACCTTATTTCTCCTCTTAATCACGCTCTCTCTCCCCGCTCTCTTTCTCACACTCTCACCCTCACTCACTCTGCCTCCGCTCTTTTCCTCATATCTACTCCATATTCCTCATCCTGCAACTCCCTGTCCTTCATATGCACTCCTCTCCCATCCTACCTTACTTTGTTCCCTTACTTCTCCCCACCCGTCTCCTTTCTTCATCCAATCATTGTGCTGCGCTTCCCTCTCGCTCTCTCTCTCTGTCTCTCTCTCTGTCTCTCTCTCTGTCTCTCTCTCTCTCTCTCTCTCTGTCTCTGTCTCTGTCTCTGTCTCTCTCTCCCTCTCTCTCTCTCATACACACTCTCTCACTCTCTCATCTCTTTCTCACTGTCTCTCATACTCCACCCGTTTCCATGCTTTTGTCTTAGTTTGTTGTAACGGTTAACTGTATCGTTCAACGTGTGCCCTCTCCTCTACTCTTCTGTCTTTTCCTTTCTCTATTCCCATCTCCTCCCCTCCCTCCCCCTCTCCTCCCCTCTTTTCCGATCTCCTCTCCTCTCTTATTCTCTCCTCTTCCTCTGTCTCCTCTCCTCTTCTTCCATCTCCTCTGCTCTACTCTCCTCTCCCCCATGTGTGCTGCTCCACTCTGACATGGGACAGATGTCAGAGTGCTGGTGGGTGAGTGTGGGTGAAGAGAGGGTGATGGAGCGAGGCACTGCCATATGTGTCCATGGCATAATCTGGCAGAAGAGAGGCGGGGCAAGTCCAGGGAGCATGCATCTTAATCACTTAAACACTTGCTAGCATGCACACATGTACACATGCATAAACACACACACTCACTCTCTCTCTCCCTCTCTCTCTTTCTCTCTCTCTCTCGCACTCTCTTTCTCTCTCTCTATGTTTTCTCTTTTTATCAGAAGCATACATTTTGTTACAGTTTGCATGCCAACTCACACCCAATTCACAGAGTCTTGGAGGGCCGCCATGGCAACGGTTGCTGGGGCTATGGTAATCTTTTTTGATGACACATGCTCGACGAGAACGTAGCAATTAAAAAAAAATAGGGTTCATATGTCTTAACGTGGACGACGGGTCGGCAGAAAATGCATGTATATAGAAATGATATGTATATAGGTATGTTTACAGGTAGGTAGAGGTACGTTCATTTGAGACTCTAGTACGGGCTGGACTCCACTGGTTTTATAGCAACCTGTCAGCATGTGGCCGACGAAGCCTGAAACCTGATGCAGCCGGCCTCCTCAGGGTCACTGGAGACTATCGGTGTTCACTTTGTAAGGTGGTACGGTAAGGAGACACTGCTGATGGGGCACTCGTCCATGCCCAGGTTCACAGTAGTAAACAGTTAAGTGAAAAAGAAGAGAAAAAAAACGCACAGACTGACACTAACAACACATACGCACACACTCGTGCAAATGCACACACACACACACATAGACACACATATGCACGCACACACACGCACACACACACACACACACACACACACACACACACACACACACACACACACACACAGTGAGCACTCATATGGTGAAGGTGATGGTGGGTATGTGCGTTCATGCCGGTGACCCGGGGGTGGGCTGAGGGGGTGGTCTCACCTGGCCTGCCTCTGCAGGGGCTGGGCTCGGCGGGCCTCGTCTCCCAGCCGGCTGAGGGAGGGGGACCGGCTCCTCCCTCCTCCACCGCCCCTCCCCATGGTCCGCACCGTGGCCGTGCCATTGGGGCTCCCACTGGGCATCTGCTGCAGCAGCTGGGGGGACAGGCTGCGGTGGAGCGTGGAGGAGCCGGCCGGTGCGTAGCCCTGCTGGGCGTTCTGGTGCGGCGAGAGCGGGGCCCAGTTGCCAGGGATGACCTGCTGCTGCTGCTGGTTGTACTGGCTGACCGTCAGGTTGTTGTCACTGTTGGAGCGCACCAGCACCCTCGGCGCCGACAAGGTGGAGGCGGAGGGGCTGTTGCCGTTGCCGTTACCGTTGCCGGGGGCCGGGCCCCGCCGGCGCTTGGAGTAGGCCGGCGCCTCGCGGAAAGGCACTGCAAAGAGAGAGCGTGGAAGAGAAGAGGGGAAAAAGATGGTTTCCACTTTTTGCTGTTTTGATAGTTTTCATAGTTTTCACACTACTACGACACTGCTCACAATAAATGAAGAGCATTGCCTCGGGGGGAAGCACATGTTCCTGACATTCCTCTATTTACGTGACTCACAGCAGCCTTGTGAACATGCGTTTAGTCACGTGCCACATATGAAACATGACTTCTCTTTCAGGCAGCAGGACACTGCAAGATTGCGTCCCCCACTGCTATCCCATACCCATACCATGCCTGTGTGTAGTAGGTCACCCTGCTTCCAAGGGCAAACCCACCCTGCTGCAAACCCCGAGGAGGAGCCAAGGTGACCCCCACCAACCCAGCCTTCAACCAGCCAGCGTGTTCCTAGCTTTTCACTGGTTACCCTGCCATAGCTGCAGCCAACTGTTTTCTCCTGGGTGTTAATCGCACAGTGCTTTACTCATTCACATACTAATAGTAGCAGTGGTTCTAGTATGTATCGCCCCTGAAAGGTGCTGTAGGTAACATTTAAGAGTTATTATTTCAGTGTAATTCGTTAGAAATGTCACAGCCATCCGTCAGCTAGTATGAGTGAAGTGAAGTGCTATGTGAGAATATCTGTTTTGAGATGATGGCACCGGCCTCTGTATGAGACAATCTTGATTTAGACCTAATTGCTGACCTAATCAGGGCATTTCTTCTGTGATTGGTTATGGGAATCCAAACTCTTGCTCTCTTCCACTCTTTTCTGCTCTCTCTCTCTCTCTCTCTCTCTCTCTCTCTCTCTCTCTCTCTCTCTCTCTTTACCACTTTCAAGTCTCACCTACAGCACCTTGAACAGACATGTATTTGCAGCAAACAGTCCATATGGTAGAACACATATAGTAACAGACTCCACCCTGACCCTGATCTACTACATCGCCGAAATCTTCTCGAAAACACCGCCTTGCATCCAGTCAGGTCAAGCTCTATTTATATCCTAGAAATCATATCACACGACGGAAAAGAAACTTGATGTGCCGGATATAGCGAGCGCTTTTCAAAGCCACTATCACGAGAGCAAACCAAGCCTGCCTGCTACGTCACACGGGCGTGACCTCAAAGTTAATCTTCGCCTTCATTTCATTGTCTTGTAATTGAGCCCAAGGCACTGGAGGCTGCCCTTTCTATATAATGGGAGGGAAACGCACCTCAGCAGCACTTGTGTACCGCATATAGAAAGTGAGGACCGGAGATATGTAGAGCACACCTTTTGTGGCTGATTTTGCTGTGCTATTTTCACTGCAAAGACTGATGCAAGCAAGTGTGAACGTGAAATTGTTGATTTGGGTTATTCTGTGTGTGTGTGTGTGTGTGTGTGTTTCATGACAAAGTGATGGATATTCTGATGTCAGCTGTTAAAACTTCAGTAATCTTTCTGCCTACCTTCCTACCTACCTGCCTGTCTGTCTGTCTGTCTGTCTCTCTTCCTGTGCATTTGGCAAACAACCCACCAATCAATCACCCAAAGTTGACCGCGTGCCGTGTACCACCCGATGTATGTACGCTACACGATGACACATTACTGCTGTATAAATCCTACAGGGAGTTACTGGTGAACCTGGAGCAGGAGGAATGACGATGTCAGCATCTTCATGTGGTGGCTGAAGCTCCCCATGCCCCCCCCCCCCCCCCCCCCCCGTATGTGTCAATCAAGAGGATAACTGCTGATATCTATCTAACGGCCACTTTGGTGTTTGGGACGCACACACACATGTGGACACACACACACACACACACACCTGAGGTGTGCGTTACAACACTCTAAGCATTTTATGTAAGACCAAGAAAAGCAATCGGGGGAGACAGTGTTATTTAAGGTTTTGCAAGAGAGGGGTCAAAGGTCACGTTGAGTGTGGTGTCCGCGGCCCCTGCTCCCGCCTTGGCACTAAGCTCTCACCAGAACGTAAAGGAGGCTACGACCTGGAGAGCTTTCAACTGGGCTCCCTGGGGTGCGGGGTCGCCTCGTTATGTTGAGGAACAGGATAAGATAAGATAATATGTACCATACATATTATACATAATATGAATAATATGTACATAATATGAATTTACATAATATGTAAATTCAGGAATATAGCTGTCCAGTGTGCTGTATTTTTGTCAAGCCACATTATGGTTATGATATTACATTATGTTATTATTATTATTATTATTATTATTATTATTATATTATATAAATATTTTATCAGGTTATATTATTATCAAAAAATACGACATGATCTTCATTTACCTTAAATATACAATATGTACGATATTTGAAGCTTGACCTCCGTCACTGCACTTCACATCACCACTGTCATTACATCATCATCATCATCATCATCATCATCATCATCATCATCATCATCATCATCATCATCATCATCATCATCATCATCGCTATTGCCATCACTTATTAGCACCATTATTATAACCACAATGTTCACAATTATTTCACCTTTCATCTAATCATCGTTGCTAATCTCTTTATTAAAAAAAAATCACAATCGCAAACTTAGTGAACATTTTCTCATACTGAAGAGGTACACTGATCTCGGACAACTTGTGGTTGGTTTTTCAAGGTGTTAATGAACCAAGAAAATGTTCTCATATTTCTCATTTAGGTTCAGCCACTAATCGGCCCAAATAAAACATAGCCTATGCTTTTTTTAAATCTTCATAAGAAATACTACATTTCCATGGTTTTCGTGGATTTTCTGTGCAAATCCCTCTTAAAGTGTAGAGGTTGGAAACACTGTTCAGGTAATAAGGGGTTTCTTTACCATAACGTTGCCTATGCGTCTTTCTAATGGTGAAGGGGGCGGGGCCACACGTTAGCAGTCCGTGTCATCATCACTAGATATAGATAAGACAACCGTGCTTTTTAAAATTATTTATTTAGGATGCTTTCAATTGACTTTTTTTTCTTTCTTTTTTTCCGACCAGCCTGATTTGACTCCAACGTCAAGAGCCCAAGGTCGTGTTTAAGAGTAAAAGACCACGACGACACACTCCTGCCTGTGCGTCCCCATTGAGAAAAAGAGCAAAGCTGTAAAGCGATCAGAAGTGCAGTGGGCAGCAACCCACCGGCTTCACGCGCCGACAGATGGCCGGTCTGCTGCGCTTCCGTTTCAGCGACAGAAAACCTGTGAGTGTTTCCTCCACATTTTACCGAGCGACGTTTTCATTTTTCAGCTCTGGTATTCGAGAAACTAGTACTATTACTATTGTACTGTACTAGTACTGTACTAGTATTGTACTGTACTAGTACTGTACTAGTACTGCACTACTACTAGTATAGTACTGTACTAGTACAGTATAGTACTAGTATTGTACTGTACTAGTACTGTACTAGTGCTAGACTAGTATTGTATTGTACTGTACTAGTACTGTACTAGTATTACAGTACAATACAATACTAGTACAGTACAGTACTAGTACATTATTAGTACAGTACAATACAATACTAGTACAGTACAGTACTAGTACAGTATTAGTACAGTACAATATAGTACTGTACAGTACTAGTACAGTACTAGTACTGTACAGTAGCCGCTATCTCCACTGCAATAAAGACCAGGCGCGCGGATCATTTGGGTCAACCAACAACCAAAGGTTTCCAATTTCCTATTTGTGTCAGCAAAATAAATCCAACTTATTTTATTTGAATAGGCGTAAACATGTTTGGTGCTTAAGCAAACGGCCTATTGCTCCATCCATACAAACCCATAACTGCTCTATAACTTATAAGCCTATACGACCATAAGTGTAATAAGTGTGATCTTACCTTCCTTTTTTAAGGCGTTGAGAAAAGACTTCATTTTCACTCCTGGTTAATCCGCTCGGTGTGCCAACACGTGCATTATTATTAATAAAACCACACACACACACACACACGCACACACACACACACACACACACACACACACACACACACACACACACACACACACACACACACACACACACACACACACACACACACACAACCACAACCACAACAAAAAAAATGTTTTTTTTCCTTTTCGTTGGTTTGTTCCAAAAACGAGCGCGAGACGAGAGAGTTTCTCTCCCAGCGCCACGCGGACAGCGACTAGGGCGCAGCGCGCGGGAGGAAGGCTGCCGCGCGCGCCGGGCGCAGCGCACACGCGATCCCCCGCGTGCACCGCGGCGCTCTAGTCACGCGACCACGACGACGACGACGGCGACGACGCGCGCGCACACCTCCAGCGCTGCCGCCTCACTGCCCAGCAGAGGAGGAGGACCCCCCTGTCACGACCACGCCCCCACCACGCCCCCCTCTATCTCCCTCTCTCTTTTTCTCTCCCCCCCTCCCTCCCTCCTCACTCTTCTTCTATACCATGCATCATACATCATTGCATCATTACATCATGACATTAAACGTAGCTAAGTTGTAGCTACAGCAGATGCGGCACAGTTGTGGCTGTGGTGTACCACCAATGCCATATACAGTCCTATATATATATATATATATATATATATATATATATATATATATATATATATATATATATATGTATATATATATATATATTCTACTCTACTTTCTATATTTAGCTAAGAGTTTTTTGTTTACTGTTTATTTAAGAGTTTATTGTTTATCTTATATTGTATCTTTCTATAGGCCTACCTCTTCTATTATTTTATACGTGTAAGTGGTTTATAAGCTGCTGGAAATTCAATTTCCTTGAGGGAGTCATCCCAAAGGGATCAATAAAGTGAAGTCTGTGCTCATGTATGGCTGCGGAAAGTGTTGAATTCACTCCTGCAATTGTTCCTAGATTTCTTTACAAAGAAGAAGAAGAAGAAAGAAACCTATACAACCATGGCGTCAATAGCAACAGCTAAAGTGTGAGACTTTGAGGAGCGTTTGTCAAGTGCGTCCCCGGTAACGTGGCCATGGCTCACGTCGTGCTTTGGGTATTAGGGACTAAGTGTTTTATACATTGAAAAGTAGGTTCTTTCTTTTCATTTTGCTTCTGAATTAATTGAATTAAACAAGGTCAAAGTATGCACGCCGTGTGAAAGCCAAGTGGCTCTAAGGACCTGCAGTGGTCTGTCTCAAATGTAAGAGGGTTACTGTGTGGTGGTCAAATAACAATTTGCTTGTATAACAACAATGAGAAAATGCCCTCTCTGCAAACAATTATTTTAAGGGTCCATTGTTTTTTTTTCGGCTGGCATTTTTTTAGCAGCAACAGCCATTCAATCTTTTCAAATCAGCTCATTTTGAGAAAAATAAAAGTGCACCGCACATTCGGATAAACAAACCTCTCAACTGCTAAAAAACAACACAACATTTCAGTGATCATAAATTAACACTGGAATGTGCCTAATGTATGCATATAAATCAGTTCATTAAAATGTAAAACTTATTCAAAAATATGATAAATGACTTCATCGGGGCGGGGGGGGGGGGGGGGGGGTGAGTAATTCCCTCTTACACACACTTGCACCTGTCCTCTCTGTTTACATGACCTCAGCTGATGGTGAACGCTTGTGCTCAGCAAAGCCACGTCTGTGACAATGTTACAGATAGAGACCCTCATGTCTGGAGATAAGGGCCTTTGAATGGAGGAGTAGAAAAAGGCCACCCAACAGAAGGGCAATGTAGCAGATGGCTTCTCACAAAGCATATGTTGTCATAAACTATGCAATAATGCAGCATAGGCAGCAGATTCCCCATATAGGAGTTTCCATAAGGACACGCCGACCAGTAGGGATGGCTGGCTCCCAAGTTGCCAAAGCTCTCTTGGTACAGCGTAGCCTCATTTCGAGAAATAAAAACTATGAAAATATGAATGTGAATTTCAAAATATAGCCTACGTATTATTCTAACAAAGTACTACGTCGTCAAATGAAAAAAAAGAAAAACCATGAATGCAAAAACACTGAATGAATTTGAGCGTTAAGTGCTGCCAGTGCTTTTAAAGATAAACTATGCCACAAAACACTTTGACATCGTTAAGATATGTCTATTGGTGAAATACAACCCAGGTCCTATTTTACCGTTTTGTTTAGTATTTCACTTTGCCGCGGCTAAACTTGATTCCTGTAGACGCTACTATGTCACACGGAGACATTGCTGCAGTAGTTACAATGGGGTTTAATAGGAGAGTATGTCTACAAATCAGCCATAAGGATCAAATATTAGTATCACTGTATATAACATTTTTGCAATGTTCCTATGGAGAGAAATCAGTAATTTAGTAAGAGGACACATTTTTGGGCTAGCAGCCTCGTGAATCCAGAATGCACTTCAGCTTTGCGGGTTTGGGGCGTGGCCATGATCTCCGTACAGCTGCCGAGGTATGTGTTTTGACTGTTATGAGTACGCCATCCGGTTACTCATAGTGCACTGCATTTTGTACTTGTCAGTGTGAACACACTTATGCCCTCAAAATAGCAAGTGTAAGTATGGAAGTACACAAACTGAGACACAGCATAGGCTTCATTTGAAGAGGGAACAGCCTGGTAGTCAGTGTTAACCTGGTGGATTTGGCCTGTTCTGGCAGCGGGGAGTCCAGATATGGCCGATGCATCTCGGTTTCGACGTGCGGTCCCGGACCAGTTGGGCAGCGATTCATTGGATATCCCTTTTTTACTTTGCTAGCCTTAGCGATAGCTGCATACCGAAATGTTCACCAAAGTCTTGGCGACAATGCTTTTTTTCGGTTTGGGACTTGGAGTTTTCCCAGAAAGCAAGGGGTACACGATCGAAATCCAGCAATGAAAAACTGCCATTGAGTTTTCTACGATATTTGCACCACTGGCTAAGCTAACGTTAGCCTTGGCTAGCTCGGCCCGAGAGATAGCGTTGCCAGGCTAGCTCTCCCAGCCACCAGCTCTCTAATCCCGACCGTGTAGCATATTGTATCATAGCATACTGCCAAATGTTTAGCTAGCTTTCACAATGAATAATAAAGCCTGTTATAGATATCGTTATAATACATTTGATTCTTTATTCAATTTATAAATGTACACATTTACAGAATGTTGCCTCCTGATGTTGAGAGGGGGGAAGCGTCAAGAGTCATTCTGGGTAATTTAAGAAAAAAGCACACAATAGTAAATCGATGTTTTATTGTTTTATAACAATGTCAAAGTGTTTTAGCCTGTATTGTTCCCTAATAGAACTGAACAACTATCTCCATATCCAGATGTTTCAATATTGCTAGCGGTGACGATGATTACACAATGCATCTGGAATGAGTGAATCCTGCTTCAGACAAAAGCAGGACAATAAACAGCAATTTCAATATTCTCTCTCTCTATCTCGCACGCACGCACACACACACACACACACACCCACACACACACACACACACACACCCACACACACACACACACACACACACACACACACACACAACACACACATACACATACAAATTAAACTGGCAAAGAAACAATCGAGCGCATTTACATACAAATATGACCATTTCACTTTATTGTCATTTTTATCTGTCTGGCTGTGATGTAGTCCAGTCCCCACAAATAGAAACCAATCTCTATTAAGTTCCATATGAAACCATCAGGGATTGTTATCTCATTCCATTTCTATGAGGAATAATTATAGCTTTGCTAGATTGGGAAGCATTCAACCAGGTATGGCTGACATTTCAACCTTTATCGGTCATGAGAAAAGTATCATGACTCACAATGTTACATGTTATGCTCCCAGTATGTTAGTTAACACACAGCCACGACAGATCATGGACGTTGACCTTATATCGTCACATTATGTCTCTTTGATAATAATGTAGTCTATGCAGATATATGTATGTTTTCCAGAAAATCTTAAAAAATTGGGGAATTTGTCCTTTTTCTTGGGGACTTGGCAGAGGAAAGCGTTTAGTCCCTCAGAGAAACGTATGTGCAATGCAACGTGTATGTCACCCTTTCCAACGGCTGTATAGATAATAATTTTATAACAGCGTTCAGGAGGCTGCGAATGATAATAACAGTGAACACGTTAGTCATATACTCTACTGTTTCATTTCGATTGGGAAGAAAATGTCTTTGTATTTATCTAGACCGGTTGATAGGAAAAAAAACCAATTCTAACATGCGTTCCAGGTCTGCGAATGGTTAATAATCAAGGCTTTCCATCAAGTCAGTTGATAATGTCATGCAGAATGACACGTTAACATGCCAAGATGTAGAACCTTGTCTTTTTTGCACATCTACTCTAATTATGTGTTTGCGTGTGAGAAGAAGTGAGGAGGAGAAGAAAAGATCATATATAGACATGTACAGCATCTTTGCCTTTTATTGTGTGGCTCTTTCTTCCAAGTCAGATCCTTCAGTAGGAAAACTCAATTGAATCAGTGGCAGCTTAGCAATCTATAGGAACAT
>JAOPHQ010005121.1:37500-85000 GCA_030340625.1 Merluccius polli
GAATGATAGAGAGAGAGGGGGGGGGGGGGGAGAGACAGAGACAGAGAGAGAGAGCAAGAGAGAGAGAGAGAGAGAGAGAGAGAGAGAGAGAGAGATGATTTTTCTTCCCTTTAAAATCCCTGGGGGAGACAGTGAAATCCGCCCCTGCTACATGGCGGCGTGGGCTAGTGCTGCTGATGACAGGTGATGTGTGCTGAGGTGTGTTGGGGAGGTGAAAAGGAGGGAGTGGCAGATGTTGACGGTGTGGACGGTGACAGCGTGGAGAGGACATAATCCCACAATGCAACAGGCAACGGGCCGGTCAGTGGCGAGCGAGGTGGGTGGGCGTTTGAGGGGAAGGATAGCAGCCGTGGCGGGATTACATTTTTCAGATTAGATTAGATTTCTTTATCTTCTCATTTAGTTCTCCAACCCCCCCGCACTATACCTCACTTCTTTCTCTGTGCTGTTTTTGAATTTATATTGTTCATCTCTTCTCATTTTGTCGGCTTTGTAATCCTTATCCATGCCACGGCCTCTTATTCACTCTGTATTACTCACTCTCTCTCTCATCTCTCTCTCAGGGACAGTTCAATTAATCCATCAATCAATCCACCAACTGATTAACCTTCCAAACAAACAAACAGCCACGCAACCAACAAAACATTGGGTGTCAACTAAATATAGACACCGCATTAGATACTACATCATGAACATAAACACAGCCATGTTGAACTAGACTTGGGCCGTGTTCCGATATCCATACTTCCCGTACTTAGTATACTTAGTTTGAGTACGTAGGGTGTTCAGATTATGATCGCGGCGAAAAGAAGTGTACTTGAAAGGACCCGTATGTGTACTCAAAACGGCCAAAATGCTGAGTGTGCTACGGGGTACACTTTGCGTACTCAACGGCAGCCATCTTAGCTACGTAGCGGAAGAGGCAGAGCCGCGCTCAGAGAACGTCTCATGGATTCACGTGTTTGGCGGGTGACGCGGCCACGCAGGTGATGTCATTTCCGTTAAGTGCGCCACAGAGTATTGCATTTGGAACAGCACTAACATCTGAAGATCTGCGTACCTATTGAGTACGGATAGTGTACTATGTTTAAGTGTACTCATGGAAGTTAGTGTACTCACAGATATCGGAACACGGCCCTGGCCACCACATCGATCAAAACACACTTTTATCTTCTAGAAATCTCTCCCATAATCCTCTGGGAGGGGGGATTACACTTGAAATGTATCCTGTGTTTTCATCCACAGCAACACACCTGATGGCTACAGGAAGGCAGATAAGCGGCTAGCGTGGCTATAGGCGACATACTCGAGGAGGAGTTGTATCGTAATTACTCACCTACGTCTGTCTCTTTGTGGTTCTTCACAAGCTCAGCCAGCTCAAAGTTCCCGGCGATGATCGCCACCTATGGGTGTAAAGAGAGATGAGACGTGAGGGACAGAGGAGAGGGGTGATGGTGGAGAGAGAGAAGGACAAGAGGGAGACCACAAGTTTAACCTCTTGATCAGCGCAAGCATGTCAATGCTTAGTGAAACCCCCAAAGAGATGTCATGAAACATCAAGAGCTGTATGAAAATGAAAAATGAAATATTGTTTTCCTCTCTGTGCTCAATATAACATAACTGAAACGATATGGTTATTTGTGCAAGATTACCTCGAAGTTTGCAATCGAAATGACTTTAATGATAGACCAGATGTAGTATCCTTTGATCTAATCATCTCATGACACATGCACACACACACACACACGCACACACACACGCACACGCACACACACACGCACACACACACACACACACCTACACTTAGAATACAACAGAGCCAGTTCTGCCAGAAGAGACATGACCCTCCTCTAGGGACTCCTAGCCCCAATGCACACACACATCCCCTGATTCAATTACAAAGACACACACAGCCAGGGGACAGACAAATAACAGCACAACACAGAGAGAGGGAGAGATAAATAGAGAGAGAGAGAGAGAGAGAGAGAGAGAGAGAGAGAGAGAGAGAGAGAGAGAGAGAGACAGAGACAGAGACAGAGACAGAGACAGAGACAGAGAGAGTACAAATAAGATATTAAAAAGGGAGAGAGAGAGAATCAATGAATGGGCAAGAGAAGGAAATAGGAGGCAATAGGACAGGAAGAGGAGGTTGTGGGCTTACCATATATCTCCATTATTCATACACCTCAAAAGACTGGATCCTTCCAGAATCCCCCGTCATACAGTACAGTATATCTGAATATGAAATCAGTTGCACGTGGACCATTAATCCCCCATCATTTCCATCTCACTCATACTTTTTTTTTTTCCTTCTTGATCGAACAAGGAACACAAACCAAGAATAGCAACGTGCATAAATAGACGCGATGTTGTTGGTGGCGCTGGCGTGTTTTGCCATGTGCTGCTGTGTTGATGCTGGGAGGGATTCAGTTGGGAGAATGGGAAATATCCTTCATTACTATGGATGGTTGTGTCTTCCTGACTCAATGCAACAATGCAGTTGTTCCATGGACTAAGTGTTCAATGTGCTAGACAGCTGATATTTACACCTATAACAGACACTGGTTCCCTCATGTGGTCTACGGCTATGTTGACTGAGAAGGAGGGCTGCGGCGCATGGCTTATTGCATTCTGTGTTGCCACAGATTTGTGAGGCCAGGTATCTCTTGGTGGAGTCACCACAGTAGTCCAACATTAACATTTTTCCTCTTCTTTTTCCAAGTTGTGTGCACCAGAGGTTTGGGGAAAGTGTTCCTGCTACTTTTTGTCTCCTTCACATGCATTAAAGGGCCCCTATTTTACCACCACCTGGTGGTAAAATAGGGGCCCTTTAAATATGATTGGCAGGTAGGAGAGATGCTCCATCTTTCTGCTCCCTCTTCCAGTAAGCCCCGCCCATACTGGCACCCGCATGTGATGCCACTGAAATTTCACTTTAACCCTTTCATTTTCATCCACCACCCGCACACTTTCCTTCCTGTCTCTTATTGCTCGACTGCACTCCCCCCAGTTGTCATGGCAACAAATGGATGTGTATGAGTCAAAGATAATGAGGAGGGAGGGAGAAGGGTTTGGGGAGGGATGATAGGGGGGAGGGGTTGGCATGGTGTGCTAGGAGGCCAAGAAGGGCATCGAGACTGCTGGATGCAAGCCAACAACGAGAGCTCTTGGAGTGGAGGTGGTGGTCGTCATGGAGATGGAGGAGGTTGGAGATGGTGGTGGAGATGGTGGATGATGAAACCAAAGAGATGAAGGGGAATGACACAAGGATTACATGGGAAAGAAGAAAAAAGTGAGCAGAGAGGGTATATATATATATATATATATATATATATATATATATACAGTATATACAGTATATACTATATATATATATATATATATATATATATATATATATATATATATATATAGCCTTAATGCACAGGCTTACCTGCCTCGGCCAATCAGGGGCCTCTTAAAAAAAATATATTTTAAAAAAAGATGATAAACGTCCGTATTCGCGGTGTCATTACTGCCCCCCCCCGTCAACAATCGCGCACCTCTCCCCCTCCGGTCAACAATCGCAATTAATCTAGATTAATTCCAAGATTACAGTTAGATTAATCTAGATTAAACAAATTAATCTATGCCCACCACTAATATATATATATATATATATATATATATATATATATATATATATATATATACAGTATATACAATATATATATATATATATATATATATATATATATATATATATATATATTGTATATACTGTATATATGCAATTTCAGAGAACAACAATAAAACAAACTAAGCGAGCTTCAGCCAATCACGAATGTCCTCCCCCAAGGGCCTCAAGAGCTCTCAAATGGCCCCTAATCACAGTGCAGATGACTCTCACTCAACGGGAAATTATTAGAGGTCAACTGAGAAGCACAGCGAGAGGGTAGCAGTGACTGGCTCATGTGTAAAGGTGTGTACGCTCTACACTCCTCCCATTATTCAAACCACAGGTTACAACTCCCTAATAACTGAGAGAGTGAAAAGGGAAGGACAGAAAATAATAGAGAAAGGAGTGAGTAAAAGTCGAGGGAGAAAAAAGGAACACAGTAAAAAGGTCTATAAATGAATCAAATGAAAAATCCAAAGTGAGTGGCGGGAGATTGTGGAGGAGGAGGAGGAGGAGGAGGAGGAGGAGGAGGAGGAGGAGGAGGAGGAGGAGGAGGAGGAGGAGGAGGAGGAGGAGGAGGAGGAGGAGGAGACGGGAACGGACGGGGTGGATGTCTATTATGGTGAAAAATCAGAGGGATTATAGCGAGGACGTTGACGCTCCGAGTGCTCGAACGATGAGCAAGGGCAGAGAAAGCTGAGCGGGACGTGTCGCGTGAGTAGAGGGGAAGGGGATGCGTGATGATGCAGAACGGGGAGCCTGAGAACCAGTGAAGGAAGGATTAGCTTTATGTCTTGAATGAGAGAAGGCCAGTGGAGACACGTGCACACACACACACACACACACACACACACACACGCGTACACACACATAAACGCACACCCACACGCACGCGTACACCCATACACACACACAAACACACACACACACGTCTTTCTGAACATGCAGAGATGTTAAACTGACACACATTCTAACCATGTGTGTCACACACACTAATTAACTCGAATTAACTCATAGGAGTGAAGTAGTTGAGCGTGACACTCATGGTTTAAGATGACCACTAACCATTAACATTTCATTATAGCCATTCGACCCCGCAGAGTGCTAATTCCCTCTGCAAGGACTGCGACTCCCAAGATGCACTAGTCACCAAATGAATTACCGTGAGGGGGCTTACAGTACACTAGAGACACCGAGATGGATATGAGAAAACGGACACGCTGCAAAAAACGCCATCGACTTGCCATGACAAACGGTTCCCTTTCATAATCTGAGTTGATCCGGCTCAACACTATCAATACAAAAAAAAAAGCAATGTCTAAAAGTAGAGTCACATGCTGCCAAAATCTGTCAAGCTATTAATGTGGCGTTGCTAACCAGACAGGGAGGCTCACAGACATTCCCGATAATGAGAAGCTGTAACCTCTTCACTTCTACCTGCTTTCAGCCAGCACTCGCCCGCATGAATAAAATATGAGGCTAATGGAGGAAGAACAAAAGAGCAGCAAAACCCCAGTCACAACCTACAGTGAAAAGTCACAAGTTATTCTCATTATTTGTTTGACCAAAAAGGGTTTATATGTACGTTGTATGTACACACACACACACACACACACACACACACACACACACACAGTATATTGTTACTATGTTCATTCATTTGGTCTGTGCTATATATGCTTATAATTGCATGTTGGCACTGCTCTCTCTCTCTCTCTCTCTCTCTCTCTCTCTCTCTCTCTCTCTCTCTCTCTCTCTCTCTCTCTCTCTCTATATATATATATATATATATATATATACAACTCTGGAGCAAACTGTGGAAAGGCCACTGCAGTGTGTAGACTAAGCCTGAGCTGTAATATTGGAGCGATCCAAGCCATGGCTAAAAGCCTAACGCTACGACTGCCAGTCTGACTAATTCGATAACATGAACTGCAACCGGGCTAACTAATGAAATGCTCAAATGAAGTGGCTGTCGATGACCGTCGAGGACCCTGCGGGACTGCCTTTCATGAACGTCCGCCTGAATGTGGCTCTTTTGTAACTCAGGCGTAGGCAAGGAGTCAACCGTGGCAGCTCCACAGCTCTCAACACTGCCAGGGCTTTTAACTGGGATGAAAGTGGTCACACAAATAAAACACACACACACACACACACACTTAGTCACACACACACTTTACAATTTACAATTTACAAATCTACACAACTTAAACAGATACATACACACAGACACAGGTATATGCACACTTACAAACACCATGAAAACAAACTCCTAAATGCATCACATGCACTGTGAGGCTGCATGTGTGCCATATGATATCTTGACATTACTGTGATCTTCTACTTAAACTTCCTCTGCATACCTTTTTTATAGACGATGCTGTGCATCGACACCGAACGAGACAAGGAGAGAAAGCTCAATTCAACATTAACACAGGTTTCAAATAGACTGCTATTACCACATTCCTATACTTTCCACACACAGCAAGAGGATTCATGTTTGGGATGATCCAACGATGTTGACCCCTGGCACCGTCCTTATGGTCGTGTCCTACACCAATGTGTTCTCCAATCATCCCAAAATGATTTCTAAAGTACATATCGAATAGTGTATTCCATCAAGTTGTGCGTTGTGTGCTGTGCTTTACCTGAAAGGGACTCTGGCTGTTGTAGTTCTTCACTTCCTTGTCAGCTCCCCGTGCTAGCAGCACTCTGGCACAGTTATCCTGGTTTGAAAAATTTAAAAAAAAGTACAAAAAACATCGAATTGAAAAATATTTAAAGCAAAACTGTGGCAGCAACCACAATCAGCCGCAATCAGCTCATCCGCAATTGGAAACATGTAAATGCCACTCGCTTTTTTTCTTCTTCATTTCTTCACAAATTGACCATTGTGGTGGAGTTTCTATCTCTCCTTCTGGTGCACAGCTCCCTTTGTCAATATTCAGTTTCAAAGGGAGGAGAGCACAGCATGATACAACAATTACTACCTTTAAGAGAAACACAGTCTGTTCTCTGCTCAGAGAGTGAGAGGGATAGAGATAGAAGGAGAGAGAGAGAGAGAGAGAGAGAGAGAGAGAGAGAGAGAGAGAGAGAGAGAGAGAGAGAAAGTAGGGATGGACAGAGAGAGCGAGATAAAGAGAGATAAATATAGAGTGTTATGGAGGTAGAGAGAGTGAATAAGGAGAGGAATGGAGAGTGCTCAGGGGTTTGAATCTACTGCACTGATCGCCCACAAAGTGTTCAACCACGCATGCACCGCGAACGCTGTTAGATCAACAATAAAATAACTATCTAGAACAGAAGTGATCACTCCGAGAGTGATCTCTTAACACAGACAACAACATGCACACAGACACAAACACACGCAAACACACACACACACACACACACATTTAATTGTATTTATTTACTGTTTATATGATAATTAAATAACCTGTAATAGTCTGCACCATTGCACCTGAAATACACATCATACTCCAGGGTCTTTTACTTTTTGAATGAAAAGCATTGTTTGTATTCGTAGTTCATTCCATTTTCACATTGGTAAGTCTGGAGCTTGTGAGAAACCTTGAACAGATTCATTTTAACTAGAGAGACCTGAGCCAGGCTGGGGACCGATCACCAAGCGCTTCTTTCAGTCTGTGAAATGAATATCCTAATGGCATACTCAGTGTTTGAGTTCACTACACTGACTTGTGGAATGGATTGACTGCAGTGTAACTGTCATGTTTTAAAACCTCATCTTCTTTGTCTTGGCGATATTGATCCCTTCATGATGCAATGGACTGTTTCTCAATAGGTCAACCGCTGGGAATTAGCAACAGATTTGGAAGTAATTAGAATATAATTTATGAAACTGTGAATGCATTGATGGAGCTGTGTTCTGGTGGGGGGCCGCCCCGAGATTAGCTACTTTGTAAATGAGTGGTGATGAGGGGCCATGTAAGTGGTAATATTTTTGGTATTTAGAAACCACTTTAGTAAAGATAACCAGGAGGAAAATAATCAATCAATAATCATAAATCTTTTACACTCGTGTTTACCTTAAGAAAATCCCACATTATCATTGAAAGATGCATCTTTGGCCAGTAAAAAAAAAAATCCATACCTCATGGAGTCCCTGAAGACATACCTCATGAATTGCTCATGAATTCCTCATGAACACACACGCACACACACACACACACACACACACACACACACACACACGCACATGGCAGGCACGCACACACACACACACACACACACACACACACACACACACACACAAACGCAAGCACACAGGCACGCATACATGCAGAAGCAGGTTGAACACAGGCAGATCTGTGTGTGTGTGTTGCTCACCTGGTTGTAGAGGGCACAGATGTGCAATGCTGTGTTTCCTGAGGCGTTCTGGGCACTCATATCTGCTCCGTAGAACAGCAGATGCTCCAGGTGCTGCCCGTGGCCATGGCGACAAGCCTGCGCACACACACACACACACACACACACACACACACACACACACACACACACACACACACACACACACACACACACACACACACACACACAAAAGCAGTTAACAGTTAATTAACTGTCTCGTGTGCAGGTTTCAGTTAATATTTTAACTGTCTGACTGCAGTAAGAGGTCCGTACCACTAGATGTCAGTATACTGCAAAAGAGATTACATCGAGACGAAAAGGAAGGTAGGCAGGTAATATAACTTATAACTTTAATAATATATCTTTTTAATAATATTATTGGAATAAAAACATGTTACTATTGAGGCTATTACAATCATATCTGGGTGCAACTGCTTGATAAAACCTTTACCAATTATAAGCTGAACAAACGCAACAAAGTGATTATCATTTATCATTTATGAACTTTATATTCCTTGACAACAATATTTCTATACATATTTCTAACAATATTAACACATGGTATATGTGTGACAAGCAACATGTGCTGCTTTTCATTAACCTGCTGTAGCGCAGCTGATTAAGATCATGACTTGGGGCAGAAGGAAGGGAGAGATTCTACAATCCTACAGGGACACAGTGAACTAACTGCCTGATAAGGATGATGGGTGATACACACTCATGATACACACACACTCACGCACACACACACACACACACACACACACACACGCACGCACACACATGCACATGCACACCACACACACACACAGGCATACACACACACACACACACACACACACACACACACACACACACACACACAGAGGCATATACACACACACACACACACACACACACACACACACACACACACACACACACAGGGATAGACGCACGTGTGTGTGTGTGTGTGTGTGTGCACGTGTGTATATGTACGTGTGTATGTCTGTGTGCAGGATGCAACATTTACTTTTTTGTTCACCGGCCAAATGCCTAGTGAATGTTCAAATCTGACTAGCCACTCAATAGATTGCCATTGTTTTTTTGGCTGGTGGTGATTGAAGCAAATCAACCAGCCACTTGCATATTTTACCAGCATTTGGCTGATGGCTGGTGCTAAATATGTGCCCTGCCTGCGTGTGAGTGTGTGTGTACCTGGTGGACCTCGTGCCAGCCGTTCTCATCCTGGCAGCAGACGGCAGCGTGGTAGTGCAGCAGCAGCTCACAGCAGCCCGGGTCCCCCCCCACCACCACGCTGTGGTACAGAGGGGTCAGGCCCCGGCTGTCCTTGTAGTCGGGGGAGGCCCCCAGCTCTAGCAGGGTCTAGGGGAGAGGGGGGAGAGAGGCGTGGGATGTGGGTTGGCTGAGGCAAGGGTGAAATAGTGGAGTCACACATTGGGGGGGGGGGACCAATCAGATTGGGAGTGTGGGGTCTTCCAATTACATGGTGTTAACTCTGAGCCAACCAGTGTATTGTGTGTGTGTGTGTGTGTGTTTCCGTACTGTGAGAGTGAGTGGTTTTTTGGCCCGGGCGGCCTTGTGCAGGGCAGTCATGCCGTCCCGGGCCCGGAAGTCCAGGTGAGAGCCTCCGTTCTTCAGCACCTTGATCACCTCCATCACGTCGTCCAGGTGGGCGGCCAGCGTCAGCGGGGTCTCTGGAAGAAGCAACAACGCTAACAGGTAAATGGTGGCTGAGGCTGTGACAGTGGCCTTGTAGTGCATGTGGTGCACTAGTCTCTGCCTCTTCCATTAATTTGCACTATGTCACCATTATTTATTCTATTCTATTATTCTATTATTTTATTACTATTGTGTTTATGATGTGAGCTGCCGTAACTGTCATTTCCCTTCGGGGATATCTGATATAGAGCAAGTTCAGCCGGGCAGCGTCTTGAAGAAACCCGATTCTCATTGGCTGTCAGCATTGTCACTCACAGAAAAGTAGTGCCACACGGGTTTATATGTCATTTAATTTTTTGTATTGGAAAAGTCAAACATCTCCTATCCAACTATTAGATGGATGTCAGAAAAACACAGGACGTCATGGCAACCAGGGCTCAGGTGTACATAATTGATGAGAGACGCCAACCACTCGTCGATAATGAATCCTCGAGCTTTGGGACAACACTACCATTCAGTCAGTGTCAAATCCACTACCATATTGAACCATGACAACATTCATCAATCTCCCAACTCAGACCCAATAAGAGTGAGACGGTTAATAGTGGATTGAAGTCTTGCTGCCACCCCTCTCTTTCATCATGGGCTCAATAAGAGGGATAAACTGAAGTTTGGCACTTCATGAAACCTGTGCTCTCCATTTCATCTGTCTCTGTTTGGACAGCAAAACAGCCAACCTGTGTTTACCACTCCAGTGTCACATTACACAAGAATAAGGACGCAATGTGTATTCATTTTGAGAAAAAGAGAGAGAGAGAGAGAGAGAGAGAGAGAGAGAGAGAGAGAGAGAGAGAGAGAGAGAGGGGGAGGGAGAGAGAGACAGACAGAGAGACAGACAGAGACAGACAGACAGAGAGAGAGACAGATAAACCCAAAGGCTTAAGGTAAAATAAATAGAAACCAATTTGGTTGCTAATAGTAGCAACTAGTAGAAGTGTTTATGTGTGTGTTTATTTTTCATTTGTCAGTTGCTAAATCATGTCAGATGAAGGGTGTTATATGTACTTTTTATGTAAATTGATTTATGTCATTTATGTTATTATTAGTTGAAATGGCTATCTGCAAATATGGAAAAATATGGATAAAAAGAGTACAATATATATACAAAACATTAAATTAATTATATTGGCCATTTAAAAAACACCTGAGCGTCATTCTAGATACACCTTGAGCATACTAAATACCTTAATTTAAAACACTCAGTAACACTTCAAACTGGCTCACCAGTTATTTGTCACTGTGGGGCTCTTTATGCTTTGCATATAAATATGTTATATATGTTATATATTTTATATATGTTATATATGTTTTCAAACAGCGATTATATATGAAACATCATTTACACTTTCAAACGGATGTTCCACCGATTTTCAATATTTTAATGGTCTCCAAGTCTTCTAACAAAAGCCTACAAATGAAAAAAACAACTTATAAATGCGTTCTGTTGGTCAAAATACGCCTATTTTCATTTCCCAGAATGTCCCGGTAAATGGCTTTTCCCCGGGACTTCCTGTGCCCTGAGCCCGCCCCTCCCAGCAAAATCACCCTGGCCAATCAGCTTGGAGTTTGGCTCTGTGAGATTCAGTTGCCTTGTTGTTGTTAACCTGAAGTGCTACATGAGATTTAAAAATGGCTGCTGGCAATGAATAAAAATCAAATTAAATTTTTGATTTATTTGAATACACCGAAGAGGAAATCTTACAGCGGAGACGGCAGTAGGCAAAGTCCTGCCGTTTAGCATCTGTCATTCAAGTAATCACTGCATGGACGTTTAACGGGACCTGGCACAATCTCCCTTATCAACTGTTACAGACCATGTATATATTAAAATAATATGGACAGAATATATTATAACACTGACAGGATTGAAGAAGTTACAGACCATGGATATATTATAATAACGCGGACAGGATATATTATAATGACGAAGACAGGTGTGAAGAAGGTCAGCAAATGTGTTAAAGCACAAGAGTTTCAACGCCATCTTGGACTTTCTTTTCTCTGGAGGCTTTCTATATGTGCAGTGATGTGGCAGGCAACTAACTATTGCAAATAAAATTGTGTATTGATACAAAGCTTGTAGTTTTATTCATTACTTTATTATTATTGAAATGCAAATAAGGATAATAAGGACAATGTCACATGTGTGTCATATGTTGGGCTCCATTACAGCTAACCACTGTTTTACAACACTCACTAGTTACATGATGCCAGCCGCTTCAGAAACTTGATACCCTGTACAACCAAGCAGGGAACAATGAGACTCATGACGTTATCCACATGGTCCACGGGTCGACAAATATAAAATACGAAACTCTAAGTAGCCGATCTTCGGAGCGCTCTCTCACCCAGATGTTCCCATTGGCCGACTCGACTCACGCTTGCGGCGCAATGCACCATGCACGTTGTAGTAAATTAACAATATTATACAACTCGCAGTTTGTTCTGAGCATTTTTGTTTGGTTTTTGGGTGCATTTCGAGAGCTTGGGACACTATGATGACACCATGAGTTAATACAAACGTGGCTGTGCCAGTGGAACGTCACTTTAAAGGAGCTATAGACGATATTTTGAACATTAATATAGCATCAAACAGCTATTAGCTATGTAAAGATATATTGGAGTAATGGCGTCCTGACCGGAGAATGAAGTCACACTCCCTCTGTGTGTGTTGTAATCCCAGCTTCTCTTTTCTTTGTTTTGGTAGCCGGGCCGGCCGCACGTTCATGATAGCGCACACGCCGTGCATGACAGTTCATAGTCAGTCCCTCCCTGTGAAACTGTTGCCCCTCCCCGCGTTTAAATAGAGAGTGACGTCACACACAGCGTTGTAAACTGTGTGATGGCAGAGTTCAGTTTAAAGCGTTCAGCTAAAGGCGACCATCCTGAACGTCCTCCACCAAACAAACTACGTTCTTTGGCTAAAAAGGCCTGTTAAGGTTAATGCCTGTTCATGTTACTAAAATAACTCTATACTGTAAAAAACAATATTCAACCAACAAAATAATAGCCAAGATGTACATCCTCCTGCTTGCCAACTGTATTTACATCTGGTGCTCTAGTGCAACATCTAGTGGATAAGTATCATCTATAGGAAATAGGAAACAAGGTGTAATGTCCTTTTTGAGTGTTTGGTTTCCGGCCCAGGCTCTGTGCCGTATCCCCCAGAAGTTCTGCTATAACAAAGTAGGACTGCTGGATCCGAGATTATGTTACAGTAGTTGTGGCCGCAATCTGTCACACAGATTCACATTGATCTGGCCATGTGTTCATAAGCCAATACAATTTGACATGGGTTCACAAAAGTGGGTCAGAAGGTCAGAAAAATAGAAATTACATGGCACCGTGTGTGTGTGTGTGTGTGTGTGTGTGTATGTGTGCATGCGTGGGTGTGTGTGTGATTGTGTGTGTGTGTGTGTGTGTGTGTGTGTGTGTGTGTGTGTGTGTGTGTGTGTGTGTGTGCATGCGTGGGTGTGTGTGTGATTGTGTGTACGTGTGTGTGTGTGTGTGTGTGTGTGTGTGTGTGTGTGTGTGTGTGTTGGCCTATCCTACTCCCATCCCAACCTTAGCACAGCATAGCATCAAACACATGCTGACACATATATTTGTATTTGTTAAGACCCATTCCGGCTGACATGTTAAAATAAAAGGCACTTCAACACTTATCATTATCTTGAACACTATCTACGTGCAGTAGCTTGGGTAGTAATGTCAGGAGATACATGTTATTTAAGAGTAAATAACACTGCATTTACAGGAAATAGGTTCCCTATAGTTTAAATCCATCTTAAATCAGTACTCTTTTTGTACTTTGTCCTTCCACTGCTCATTTTAAATCTTACTCCGGCTGTACTTCTTTCCTCTGTCTCTTTTTTGCCAAGCATTTCCTGCTAACTATTGCTTCTTGATGGTTGAATATAATCAGTATAATCAGACATCCTCTGTTATGTCACCTGTTATGAAAGCACTCAAGCACTTTCCAAAACATTTTTCAACTCATTTATGTCCAATTCCAGAGTCTAACAACACAAGATGACTTTTCCTAGTTACCACTATCATGTTACATATATATGTGATCGTTTTCTCTCTGGTCCACCATGCACGTCTACACACTTAGTATTTAGTATTTGTCACACCGTTGGAAACTTTACCTTCAAAATATTTTAGTGTTTGGGTCACAGTTTGTTCTCATGCTTTCCTCAGCCCAAGAGAGGTTACAGACCAAACTCACTAATAGCTTTGTGCTTGTTGTCTTACAATGGAACTAAAACTACACTATGTCGACTAGTTTGCCACCTATTTGGTATTTTTACATTTTTCATTTTGTAGTATTCCATTATTTTGTATTCGTTTTATTGTCATATAATTGATGTAAAACGATCACTCAGTAATTTATGCTTTCTGCTTCTACCTGCTTTCACCTGAGCTCGGTATTAAAACCAGTAAACAAGGACCTGTACGCACTGTAGCAATAATTATCTTGGCTGACATTTTACATTTACTAGTAACAATACTTTTTAAAAAACATGATTTGCTATTTTAAGGACTCACATCTCCCTTAAGGTTAGTTATGTTGCTGGACTGACACAGTGCTGTAAGCTTATGTGAGAAATTGGCCAGGACAGATGAATAATGGGCTGTCTATGGGAACGGTTATTGAAATAACCCCTTAGGGACAGCTTTGACACACAGATTTATATTTTAGACAGCAAAACTAGGAAGGGAACTGCCTATCGTTTTGATTATTGTTTGTTGATTACTTTTAGTGGATCTTGTTTGGTTCTGCATTAAATCAGCTGTGAGCAAATTTAACTTATAAAGTGTGTATATGTGAACGTGTGCGAATGTGTGTATGTGTGTGTGTGTGTGTGTGTGTGTGTGTGTAGGCGCAGGGCCGTTTCTAGCTGTTTGGGGGCCCCATGCGAGATAAAATTTTGGGGCCCCTATGTTATCAAGAGCGCGATCATAACCCGGTCCTAGTGCCGACGGGGAGGGGGGGGGGGGCGAGCGCGGGATTGGGGGGCCCCCTGGTGGCGGCGGGGCCCTATGCAGCCGCATAGTCCGCATATGCCTAGAAACGGCACTGTGTACGCGTGTGGGCGCATGTGCATGTGTGTGAAATCTCACCACCGGTGTCCGCATCATGGTAGTTGGGGTCGAGACCCCTCTCCAACATCTTGGACACCTTGTCCACATGGTGATGCTGGATCAGTTCCAAGAACTTCCTCAGGTTGGCCTGCAGAACCACAACCACAAACACAAACACCATTGAAATCATTGAAATATAAGACATATGATAGCCCAACTAGTCTTTTGGGAGTAAAGACTCCCAAAAATAGTGTGTGAGTGACTATGCTGTGGCAGAGCGAACCCAGGTAGCTCATTACTCATTAAGTAAGAGTGGGTTGCATTAAGATGCCAGAGCAGCAGAAGAGACATCATTAAGACACAGACAGAGATTGTATACAGACATAGCTGTAACAGAGCTAATACTAGCACTATGAGCTGGACTTGTATTTACCCTATGTTACAGCAAGTCACCCTACGTTACAGTAGCCTCGTGAGACACTGCCGATCCCATCAGTTTACATTCTGTTTCTCTCTGCAGATCGGTCTGGCCTCGATCCCGTTGAAAGCCTTTTCCAAAAATGTTAAAATGCCCAATCAGCGCTAGGGTGAGGGAGTTTCAGTTCACAAAAAAATGGCAGTGCACAAGGAAGGCATAGCAATTTACAGAGCAATCAAAACTTTTTTTATCCGAAATAGACTGAATAACGGTGTTAAAAGATTAGCAGAAATCTGCATGGAAGACTTTTCGCCGATGATATGTTTTTGCTTTTACTTTTAACTGGATTGGGCAAGAGCGAAGAGAGCAAGAGCGTCACTCTGATTGGCTGGAGGTTTTTTATACAACGTAAGGCCGCGACCATATGTGGAAATCAATTACTGCCCAGCCAATGCCAGACTGATATACATTGCAAAACGCAAACTATATCAGGATGGTCTCACAAGGCAAACGTTACAGAGTCCATTGTGGCAGCTCATAGGATGACTGAACAACTGGCTCATTCCAGTTCTTTTACTGTCTGCCTTTTCCAGGCCACACGGCAAAAATAGATAAGAGGGCAGCTCCCAGAGGGAGAGAGGACAGGAGAAGAAGAAGGAAAAACAAAGCAGCGAACGATCGAAAGGATCGGCAGCGGTAATATAATAGAAAAAACACCAGATGATGTCCAAGAACCAAAAAACAGGGAATAACGACAAGAGATTGAATAGAAGTAAATACAATTGTAATGGAAAATGGAGATAGGAGTCAGTGTGCATCTATCTGTCTGTGTCGGTGTGTCTTGTATGTGGAAAATAGAGCATTTGACAGAGGTGTCATCGTAGGACAACACAGGTGTCACTCATAACACTGTATGGCTCTGCTACCTTTATGTACCAGGACATGGGTAGTAGACTTATCTTCACTAGTTTAGTCTACTACCCGTTTTTACTCTGTGAAAAGGGTCTATCAGATGGGGCAGGACAATGCTATTTCATTCTTGATGTGCTGAGCGCTGATTGGCTGTCTCATATTGAGTGTTAGCCAACCGCAGAGAACCAGACTGGGGGGAGGACGTGCAGATTATCTCCCAAAAAGCTGCTCCACCTTGGGGACTGAGCAGTAATTAACCAAAAATCAAACACAGAGCCATCGGAAGCAACAGGATTAAACATGACTCTTGAGAACAAATTAATATATATATATATAATTTAGATAGGAGCACCTCAAACACACACACACACACACACACACACCTTTTTCCAAAATGTGTGTGCGTGTGTGTGTGTGTTTGTGTGTGTGTGTGTGTGTGTGTGTGTGTGTGTGTGCGTGTTTTTAGAAAAGACAGAAAGCGTGCATATTAACACTCCTTCCTTGCCACTACCGTACACTGTGCCTTTTGTTGTTATAGTTCAATCATTTCTCCTCTTCTATGTTCTTGTTTTCCCCCTACATGCTATGAAACAGCTCCCCCTGCCTGCTCCTTGCTCCTAGCACCAGACCAGACCACCTCCCAGCAGGCCGCTGTCACAGCAGACCTGACTGCCACTTAAGCTTTGGCTGAAGAGTTAGAGCTCTGGAATAACATTGTGGGGCCGCAGCACAGAGAAACACCCTCATCCCTTTTTAACACGGGTACCCTAGCAACTCACTTAAGGTTTAAGTGGTGGCATTAGTGAAATAAAAAGTTCAGTTCAACAGGGTGTGTGGTGAAGTGGATGGGGAATAGGAGGAAAAATATATGTCTATCTATCTGCTTGCATGCCTGCCTGTCTGTCTGTCTGTCTGATATAGCTCAATATATAGATCAACCTATCTAAATATCTATATATCGATCTACTTATCTATCTGTGAATCTATCCATCTATCCATCTATCCATCTATCCATCTATCCATCTATCCATCCATCCATCCATCCATCCAGTTCCTTTCATGCATTGTATGCCCCAAAAGAGTACATCAAATGCAAAGCAAACATCAAACACATCCGCACAACTCAGTTCATGTGAGAAAACCTACCTTAGTATGAAGCTTGGCGATCTGTTTCTCATCCACATGAGGCTGCCGGTATACTCTGCTCTTGTAGCGGAACTGTGGAGTAATCCAAACGCATGGATGTGTTATCCTTATGTCATGTTGTAGGAAAATATCCAGAGAAAAGGGTTTATAATACGGTGGGATTACAATGTAATACAAGACATGGCAAACCTTGTATGAAATGTCAATCCTGAAATACTACCACTAATACAGTAATACAAATATATTAAACTAATAATGCTCCTTTCATTAGGACCAATCTCAAAGCGCTAGAGGTAAGAAAAAACACAAAGTAAAAAAACAAAAAAATGAAAACAGAACAAAAAACAAAAAAGGGAGTCTATTATAGTCTACTTACAGGAAATGTTGAATTTTAGGGATTTTCTTATTACTGTAACTTATGACAGTTTACTACTTCATGCTATGCACCCATACCCTCTTTCTTATTTTTTGATTTATCTTTCAAAACAAGTACTCTAGTGTCTCAATTACAGTAAGTTGATCTGTCATGAGAAAAATGTGCTTCTCTACTCCCGTTGACCTAGCAAAAGAAATGGTTCAATGGCTGTACCTCTAATGATGGAACCCCCTTGCTGATTGGCTGAGGGTACTCCCGGAGGATGCGTTCTTCATCCAGGAACTTTCCGTCCCGCCCATTGCTGGCCGGCTGAAAGAGGCCGTAGTTCAGCACGTCCTTCAGACTCTGACTGAGAGTACACAGGATCTGTTGCTTGGCAACCCATACCGTCGCATCCGGGTTGAACCGCATGCATTTCTGAGGTCAAAGGTTGGGTTTGAGGAAGAGAGGACAGAGAGAGAGAGAGAGATAAATTGATTCAAACCACCGCTCCAGTATTTTGGTGTTATTATTGTTCAAGAATTACTTCTGGATTTTTTAACCTGGACCCTATTTTCCCATCATTTTGCGTCTCAGGGACTAATGCGGACAACAATGTACAATGTCAATGTACATCCTCTAATAGTGCTTGTTTAGTGTCTGACAAGATTACGCAAATGATCCCAACATTGAAATAAAACATTTGTCTTTACCTTTCAGTTGATCCGGTCTGTTTGTCATTGTGTTTTACCAAGTCTGGCTAGACTCGGTTAGACACAATACCAAACAGATGGCTGAAGCCCTCTCGGTCAATACTGGACCAATTGCTAAACCTGTTGTCCACATTAGTCCCTGAGACCCAAAAGATGGGAAGATTGGGTCCAGGTTGAAAAATCCAGAAGTTATCCTTCAATGTGTTCACTAGATCCATACACATTCAGTGTTTTATCTCATGAATGTGAGTTTCAGCTTGAAATGAACATTATGCTTGCATGATAATATGATATGATTGATGATAGGATTAGTAGTAGAAGCTGTGAATCAACATTGCCGTTCACATCCTTCACAAAATGATAAAAGGTATGTGCAGCCTACATATTTTGTATGGTTTTTAATGTGAGCCACATCAAGATTTTTTTTGTCACATTGTTGATGAACAATCAAGTTTTCTGAATCTGAAAATCAATCATGAAACAGACGAAGGGCTTCCTCTGTTTATTCCTAACAAAGGAAATCCCTCATCCTAACGGCAGAGTCCCATCTCTCAGCGGAGGGACACCAGCAGCCTCCCTCCTACTGAAGCTCCATAATACTTCCTCCGCCGTAGCAAGCCTCCATGCGGCGAACAAAACACAAAGCGATATTTTCTCCAGCTCGTCTTCGGCTGAAACGGCGCGGATTACGGGCGCTGTGCCACGCCATTTAGAGAGCACGCGCGCGTGAGTGTATGTGTGTGTGTGTGTGTGTGTGTGTGTATGTATGTGTCTCTGTGTGTGTCTCTCTCTCTGTGCGCACGTATGAACGACTGGAAGTGCTGCTGGGCTCGCGATAGCAGCCTTGCGGCCGGTGATAACAGCTGCAGTGAACCCCGCTAACCACTTTGGCTAATCTGCTCAGCTGGCAGGGGAGCGGGAAAGAGAGCAGCACGTGGTTGGACTGGAACGATGAAAGGTCGAAGGTACAGCGAATACAAACCAATGTTTTGAACGCCGGCTTTGCTGTTCGGGTCCGATATGACTCTCACACTCACACACTCACACCGCTGACTGGTGTGAATACCTCGGAAAAATCGCCATGACAATACTTCATTTCCCAATCTTCTTCTTCTTCTTCTTCTTCTTCTTCTTCTTCTTCTTCTTCTTCTTCTTCTTCTTCTTCTTCTTCTTCTTCTTCTTCTTCTTCCACTTCCACTTCCACTTCCTCTTCCTCTTCCTCTTCCTCTTCTTGGAATGGTCATTTAAATTTAGACAAAAGACGGTGATTGTAGGGAAATGAGAATATGTGGAGGTCACATTCATTTATTTCACAGAAAGGAAAATGGCTATGGCACATGGATTGCTTTTAATGTTGCCCAGCATTGTGGATATGCCCCAATTGTGGTATTATTTTCTATTGTATTTTTTTGTTTTCTGCTTCACTAATCCCCCCCCCCCCCCCATGCTCATCCATCAGCTATAACTAATTCACAATCTGGAAGCTGCATAGCACAGTGTTAACAGTGTTAATCCCATATAGTACTATATATGAATGAGGTGTCCAAACTTTTCAAAAGCAACACAAGGAAAGCTTTTCATTATTATGCATGTTTCATTTTTATTTTCCAAAACAGTTTTGTGAGTGAGCACCAAATTAAATTACATGATTAAACATTTAGTGAGGGCGACACATTGAAATTGTCAAAATGAAAGAATATTAAAGAGACGTGGTGCATAGGAAAATAAATTATTTTTAAATTTTTTCTCTTTTGTCCCAGTTTGCCTTTTTTCTTTTTTTTTTCTTCATCTGCTTTTGTGACAGTTTGTACCACTATTACAGCTGTAACATCAGATATAGCACAGAGCACTTAACAGCGAACAGCTACACCCTGACTCACAGAAAGTAGCAGATGGAGTTTCCTCATTTCATCCTATATAATTGGTCAAGAAAGCATTACTAAAAGGATGACGTCACTTTGTGGTGGACTGTGTAGGAAGTTGAAATTTGCTCATGTTTTCAGATTTTATGACACAGCGAGAGAACATAATCAAGTTGTAGTGCCGATAAGAGTGAGTTCAAGGAGGGGGTGTATACATGTACTGTATGTGCTTGAATTATTCTGCTATGTTTGCTTTTCAAGGGGACTCTGTGACCATCATGTGATCAAGTGGTACCACTGAGTGCTCAGTGATGAATGGGAAATCACATCCTTTAGTGCACACATGTGAAAGAGCTTAGTACGGACATCAAAGCATGTGCACACACTTGCACATGCATGCACCCCCCCCCCACACACACACCCACACACACACATGCCCGCCCACCCACATGCTTGTGTGCAAACACACACAAACACACATACATACACACGCACAGACACATACATACACACGTGCACACACACACACACTCACTCACACACACACACACACACACACACACACACACACACACACACACACACACACACACACACACACACACACACACACACACACACACACACACACACACACACACACTCTGCATCTTCGCAATAATTGAACAGAAGATCTTGGTTGAGCTTTATTCAGGTGGCCTGTGTGACACACACACACACACACACACGGTCGCCATAGCGACCATGTTCTTTCGTAAAGCAGCAACTAATAACTAAAAATATCACTGCCATGACTGTGTTCAGGACGACGTCATAAGGCAGGTGTATTATAGTGCTTAGGTATGCTATCTGCCCCCCCCCCCCCCCCCCCTACGCTAGCTACAGCTTCCTCTTCCCAATCCGTCCTCCTGTGTGTTGCGGCCAGCTAGGTGCAGTACAATGCACCTCGACACCATGACCACGAAAGGTGGAGCTAGAGGCCCTAGAGCTATGCTGCCTGCCTGGGCTGGATGTCAGGGCTCATAAGCCCTTTGATGCAGAACCCTTCATGTCCATGTGGCTCACCTGGAGAGCAAGGACAACCCCTCCCCCCCCCCCCCCCCCCCCCCCCCACACACACACACACACTGAGAGCAAAGCTACACACTACTGTACCCATGGTGAACATGAAGGTAGCCGAATGGAGTAACATCTGTTTTTGTTGTTGTTTTTTTTTTTTTTACAATTGTGTGTGTTTATGCTGTACACGTATCCATTTTCACAACGATATACAGCTACACAGCATCGCAACAAAGACACAAACCTTGAGACATACCAACATATTACAGTAAAGAGAGTGACCATTTGACATACAAACAAATAGAATACAATAGAATACAATAGTATGAAAGTAGGATTTTACTGACCAAAACCAAGTACTGTGCAATTCCCAAGGGTTGTCCCATAGAAACACATATGATATGAGAAGAGGGTCTCTATGGGCAGTAATCACTCATCAACGGTTTGTGAAACGGATCTCGACAACATTGTGTCGTCATGAGACTGAACACATTCTGCTGATCAATACGGCCATTCCCACCACGCTGTTGTTGATCAATATTCTGGCAGCGGACGCCTCCTCCTTGAATAAATCAACCGGCATATTCATTCATTCATCTGGGGGGGGACCCACCACGTTACTGCTGCTATATCTGATCTATACGCCTGGTCGCCCACGCAGCCTCCACACTAGCACGTCTGTAGCAGAGCTTGTGTGTTTGTGGGAAGGCTACCCTTGGTAGGTAGATATATATATATATATACATATATATATATAGTATAGTGGCTATGGTTGTTCCCTGCCAAGCGTGCCAAGTTCAATGTCCTGTAGGCTAGATCCCCACCACTGCTACTGCTCTTTGTATATATATATATATATATATATATATATATATATATATATATATATATATATATATATATACACACTCTTAACACATATTGGGAATGGAGCCATTTAAGATTATCTGGCCTTTTCACTGACTCGTTACGGCAATCATTAAATGCAGGGTATCATTTTCGTGTGCAATTTATTGGAAATTATCCATTAAAACAGTTGCAGTAAACCAACATGTTTTCTTTGTTTTATTATTTAATTCAATTTGAATAAAATTCCGATCCATGAGAACAAAAGCTATTTCATACATTATATAACGTTACATAAAGATTGTACGCTTAGCTATCCAATCAATGTGTATAATTAAATACAGTATAAACCCTTAGTCTATAATAATTGTTGGTAATTAGAATGTAATTATATGTAGTTTATCCAACTTTTGCTTCGATACACCTTTTATTGTGTTAAACTTTGTCAAATGCTTCAAGATTTAACCGGAAGAAAGTGCATTATGAATAAAGAGGATAGTTGTTATTAAATGTGCTGTAGGGAAGATTTAAGAGCTATCATTTATTTGATCAGAAATGGCATCGCCATCCGTCAGCTATTAGTGAATGAAATGCTCGTTCTGGGTTGGCTGCGCCTGCCTCTGTATGAGACAATTTTGATTTTAGACTGCTCCCAGCTAATTTCTAACCAATCAGAGCATCTCTTCCCTGATTGGTTCGGGAAATCCATCTGACCTGTCAATCACAGGTGCATGAAATGCAACACTTCTCAATGGCGGAGAAACGTAGGGAGGGAGCAGAGAGGGAAGGTATGTTTAGTTTCACAATCTTGCTCTCTTCCGCTCTTTTCTGCTCTCTCTCTTTACAACTCTTGAATCTTACCTACAGCAGCTTTAAAACATTACAACCACGTGCCAAGTGCACTGTGACAGATAATGTAAAAAGACATAAGACACATGTTGAGACTAAAGCCTGCAGGTGGTGCAGCGAGTGGAGATTTGCACAGAAAGCACTGGAGCATATGCATACGGTTTACCCATATGCCCATAAACACATACCAACAGCTTCTTCATGGTCATTTCAAATACACTGTTTTGCACAGAGAGCAAAGTTCAACGCACCAAAATCATGTTTTGCCTTCTAATATTTTACAGTTTCAGGAACTTTCATTCATCTAATGTCATTTTGGAGAGCAGGCGTTGAAGTTTTCATTCGTCATATATTTAAAAAAAAAGATATACCCGATACCCGATAAATACCTGACACACCCCTACAAAGGGGTATTGGCCGGTCGTAGAAAGTATCCATCAAAACCATTAGAATCACTAGAAAACAAAATCTACAAGTCGCAGCGCAGCATGTTCACTTCGAGATGAACATCTGGTTCCCTCCTTCCCACATGTAGGGCACTATAGCCCCCCCCCCCCCCCCCATGCTACACAAGCACTGATACTCACAGTCTGCTGCAGGTCAGGGATGACCACGCGGACCACCAGCGAGTGCGTGTGCACGTCGTCCATGCGGAGGAGGGGTGCGGTGGCTCTTATGGTCTCGTAGATGGTCTCCTCTCGGGAGCTGTTGGAGGCGGAGTCGTCGGAGTAGTCTGAAAAGCTCTGGGCCATCTCATCCTCACTGGAGGTGGGGCTCCGGGGCATAGTCAGCAGGCCGGACGAATTCAGCTTTCAGGGGGAAACACAGAGAGAGAGAGAAAGAGAGAGAGAGAGAGAGAGAGAGAGAGAGAGAGAGAGAGAGAGAGAGAGAGAGAGAGTGAGAAACAAGAGCAACAAGGGTCAAACTCTGCTGCTGGAGCATCTCGTTCCTAACTAACTAGAGAGATGGAGACACCAAAACGTTGTCCCTTTGTTTTCCCAGTGGTGTGCCATTTGACCCCTTCACTCAGGGCTGGTAGTTTTGTTGCTTGCTACTTTGTTAGTTTGCAGCACTTAGTCTCAACTATAAGCTTCATCGCATTCCTAGGGAAGATAACCTCCCTGCACACTTTGAGGATTGAGCTTCATTAAAGAGATGGCTAGTTGGAGAAACTTTGGATTTAATTTGGATGCATAGGCCACAGGATTTTGCTGTGCTGGCTGTTTTTCAAAAGAGCAAAATGTGTATTTATATATATATATATATATATATATATATATATATATATATATATATATATATATATTAATATATATATATATAAGTGGTGGGCCGTTATCGGCGGTAACGCGCTGCGATAACGCGAGACTCTTATCGCGCGATAAAAAAATTATCGCCGTTAATCTATTGTCAAAGTTGGATTGGGAGCTGGGTCTATACCGGATTTCCACCAAGGAAGGTAAGCGCCGCGGAATGGCTGCGCTGCGGAACGGCTGCGTCCTCTGCCCGGCGACCCCCCCAACACATTCTCATCCCAACTCGTAATATACCGACGATTTGTCACGCCCCTAGACGTCTGATACTGACGCAAAAGGTACCCTCCCGCGTCTGTGTGAAACGATCTGGGTTCTCATAAACCCGTTCGCGGTGGTAAGAGACGAGCAGAGTCTACAGCGTCCGCTCGCAGAGCAGAGTCTACAGCGTCCGCAGTCTACTGTGAAACAATTCACTCCAAAAAGGGTTATGGTTATGGTTATGGTTAGGGTTAGGGTTATGGTTAGCGTAATCTATCACCGTGACCGGGTTATTATTGGAGTGAATGGACGCTGTAGTACCTTCCTTGGTGGAAGTCCGGTATAGACCCAGCTCCCAACCCAACTTTGAGAATAGATTAACGGCGATAATTTTTTTATCGCGCGATAAGAGTCTTGCGTTATCGCAGCGCGTTAACGCCGATAACGGCCCACCACTAATATATATATATACAAACAACATGCTAACCTATGTTCTTTCTTCCTGCAAATCCAACATATTCTTCTTTACTTTATTTATTTATTTTTTCTGTTACAATGATCTGATTAGTTAACATTATCAACTTAACAATCACACAATGAAAAAATACAATACACATTTATTCCAAGATATGTTTTTCATGATAATGATATTGCACAATGTCACACATCGCTCTAATCACAGTGGGGGGAAATTCTATAATGAAAGGGTTTAGTTATTATGGCAGGATGTCATATAATTGCATATTGTGTAGTTCACTGTTCTCTGCTGTTGTTTGTCTACTTCTGTGGATGATTCAACAGAGACATTGATCAGGGTTCATGTGTGTTTTTTTATGAGTGGTATGTGTATGTGTGTGTGTGTGCGTGTGTGTGTGTGTGTGTGTGTGTGTGTGTGTGTGTGTGTGTGTATCTGTTTGTGAGATGTGTGGGAGTTCTTTAATCATACACCGCTTTGCCACCATGTACAGCAACATTTTACCCATTCACCTTGAAGGCAAAAACAACACTTCTTATGGAATTGATTGTGAGGCTCCTTCTCATCATGATGATTAACCTGTAACTGTTAGAATGCGGTGCCCATAGCAACCACTGATGGAGGATGCAGTGGTCCTGGTCTTGAGGGATTGGGATACATATACACACATGCACATACACACACACATGCACGCACGCACACACGCACGCACACACACACACACACACACACACACACACGCACGCACGCACACACACACACACACACACACACACACACACACACACACACACACACACACTTATCAAAAACAAAATAAACAGACAAAATAAACAGACAAAACAAAAATGAACAAATCTATTCCACTGTCAATAATGCATTCCCCATCAACCTCCTTTTTTTATGTTTCTGTTTATGATAACTGTCGCCTACCAATCTGTATGCATCAGATTAATCAGTCAGTGCTGTTCCCATCAGAAGCCATGCTGGGCATTTAGCTGTATTAGTGCCATTCACTAATTTTCTCACAGTACCAAAGAGGAGTCTGAAGTTAATACATATTTGCAGATAAGTGGTTTAGAATTTAGTCTTAGTATTGTGCGTGTGCATGTGTGTATATGTACGGCATGTGTGTGTTTGTGTGTGTGTATGTGTGTGTGTGTCTGTGTGTGTGTGTGTCTCTGCGTCACAAGGGAGAGGGAATAAAACTACATGTTTACCTGCATACCTGAGAGAGAGCGAGAGAGATGGACTAGAGAAGCAGGAGAGAACACAAACAAGTTTGAAATTTGTTGTTTTGATGTTTGAGTGTTCATTCAAATATATTTTTTCCATTTTCTTCCCACAAAAGGGCCCTCCTCTCACCACTGGAGAATAAAGACGCGTTGCTTGTTAAAAACCCTCCTGGGAGCATATAGTTTTCCTCTTGAGATGCCTTCAAACGTACACATCTACACGTGTACGAGCCTCTGAGCATGTGTACTTTCATGAAATAACAACTTTCCATTTTGAATGGGTGAACGAGTTTCTTTCAGGAATCTCATAGACACACACACACACGCACACACATTGAATACTGCTAAGTGCAGTATTAAAGTATTCAGCCATGAAAACGAAGCATGTGTATGCATGTCAAAGGGCTCACAAGCCCCCCCCCCCCACACACACACACACACACACACACACACACAGGTCAGAGTCGTCTATTGGCCTGGCTTTTCATAAAGGTCACTGGAAAAGGGAAACAACAGCCAGGGACTGCTGGAAGAGACCATCAGTGTCAGGAAAGTGAGGACCTCATTCTCTGCACATGAAATTGGTTTTCTCAGCCCTCTGCTGCCCCAGAAATAACAATGTAAGGCCATTGTGTTGGGTTTGATGGATGGCAGTTATGTCTGTGAGTGGTGATGATGGAATGACACAAAACATGCATACTATAACCGTTTCCTGAAGTGTACAAACACAAGCAGTTAGAGAGGGCTCTGTACAATCCAAAAAATCAATATTTATTTATGGTTTAATCATTTTCCCCAATGCGTTTTATCCGCTACTGTCCATGTGTGCTACATAATTAATATTGTTACAATGCATAAAGCAAACCTCTCACTGATGTGTTTTTAACATCGTCATTATCCGCACATGTCAGATGATGTAGAGGATATAATAATTACAAGATGATGATGTTCAAAACACAATCCAAAATGCACCAAAATGCACGTTGGCCTACACTGATGGTAGAAGCAGCATGTATCATTTTGAACCTTATTTGTGAGTTTAGTGAGATCTGACAGATAATTCACTTGTTTTCCCTGGTAGGCTTTGCTTTAAAGGTTACATTGTTTTACAACGTAACCCTAGGTTAGGGGGCGGGGTTAATTGATATTGCCTAGCAACAGAGGATCTATTGAAAAAACACATGTTAGGAATAGCAGTTCCAAGAGTATTAATACGAAGCCTTGAGCAACAGCAACTCTCTGTGCATCATTCTCATGCTCTGTATTTGGACTACGTTAAATTGCATCGTCCCTCAAATAAAATTCAATTCAATTCAATTCAGTTGGACTGTATTGGCCTTTAAAATTAGTTATTTTAACACCACTCAGTTCTATTTTTTATGTTTTATTGAGGGAGCTTGTTACTTTGAATGGCTGTGTTAAATAGGACCAGGTAAAGAAGGCTGTTTTATTTATCCATTTAATTATGTACCGCTTCCTGTAAATGCTTTTCAGTGATTTCAACAGCAAAATCAATGAAAAAGCAATAAGGTGGATATTGTTTTAATAAGGAAGAGGGGCAAGCTCAGTATGGCATTACACTGAAAGCAATAACAATATTGAAAATTGAAAAAATCACAATACATAGTTAATCATATCATACTCATGATCATCAGCTTTAGTGTGTGTTTCAGAAGTTAATTAAACAATCAGTAACTCTCATTCAAGTGGAAATATGTGCAAAAACAATGACTAGAGCTTATTTTTTAGGCGTTGCTAATCCATGCAAACACTGTCTGAATGCGTTTTGGTCACAGATTTGAATATCAATTTAATCAAATGACTTTAATGATACTGCTTAGAGGCTCGCTTCAAAGGGGAACTGTGAAAGAAACAAACAAAGTGTGTCCAGTATCCAGTGTACCCAGTACCGGGTTTCGGGTGCAGTATGTTTACATGCAGAGGGCAAACCCTCTTCTAACCCGGTTTCCAAACTGCCATGTTAGCCAAAGCCGGGTTTTGGAAACCTGGTTTCTCCCGCCAGAGGATCTGGGTTACCCAGTGATGTATTCCTGGGGCATGCACCAAATGTCAAATATTTACATTACATTACATTACACCCACCCGGAAATACATGCAATTATATAAACAAGACCAAGTTCAATGTTTACACATGAATAGACATACGATGGCATGCCGTTAATCCCGCTTTGGGACTGTCAGTGAAATGCACTGTGAGAATATCTTTTGAGAGTTAACGGCACCTGCCTCTGTATGAGACTGTTTACATTTTAAACCGCTCCCGGCTTATTTCTGACCAATCAGGGCATCTCTTCCTGATTGTTTCTGGGAATCCATGTTGCCTGTCAATCACAGGTGCGTGAAATGCAACACTTCTCAATGGTGGAGAAACGTAGGGAGAGAGAGTAGAGAGGGAGGGGCCTTTGGGTTGGTTACTTTCAAAATTTTGCTCTCTTCTTCTTTCTTTCTCTTTACAACTCTCAGATCGTACCTACAGCGGCTTTAATAAGGACCCTTTTGAGTTGGTGTGCATTTCTCACCTGCCTCTTGTGCCTGCGTCAACTAGTTCCACATGTCTCCCAGACAATATCCTGAATGGGGCCACCCCGAGGTGAAGTGGGGGCTGCCACCAGAGCCCTGTGAAACGCTGAGGCCCTCCTCGACAGCGAGGTGACAAGCGGGGTGTCTGTGCCGACGTGTCCCTGTGCCCGGGCAAGTTCCCCACAGGTCCTTAGGGCTGATGTCCACTTTCGGCCCACCTGGAGCGATTATTCACATTCTGTCTCTCTGGCAATCTGGCCTCGATCCCGTTGAAGTCTTCCAGAAATTGAAAAATGCTGGGTCCAATCAGCGCTCGGTTCATGAGTTTCAGTTCATGATGAACGAGCAGCGCCACAGTCTGTCAAATTAAACAGATAATGGCGGCGCCCGAGGAAAGTGTAGCAATCTATGGAGCAATCAAAACAGTTGTTATCCGAAATAGACTGAATAATGATGTTAAAAATTCAACAGAAATCTGCATGGAAGGCTTTTCTCAGATTTTAATATATTTTGCGAGGAGAGCAAGAGCGTCACTCTGATTGGCTGTAGTTTTTTGAACAACATAAGGCCGCGGCCATATGTAGAAATCAACTGCTGCCCTGCCAAGGTCAGACTGATATACATTGCGAAATGCAAACGCGAATATCAGGATGGTCTCACAGAATTAACCTCCGCTCCAACTGCCCGAAACCCGGTTACCGTAGTGGCATCTAAAACAGGATAAAATACGCTAATACCTTGCAGGTGTTTACAACCGTACCTCCGGTTTCCCCGACAAACTGGGTTTCCTTTTGGATGTTAAATGTACTGTATATTTACTTGACTGTTGTGGATGTGGTTGTTGTTGTTATTGTTTTCGACTGAGAATCTATTTTTGTGTAATTTGTAACCTTGTCACCCAGGAGATCGAACACGATAATGCGCCCTGATTGACAGTAGCAACGACTCCTTCGAGATGACGGCCGCTTCATCAGGTGACACCATGCGCTCTTCAGTAAAGATGTTTTAATGAACAGCGACAACTTGTTCGTTATTTGGTGAGGGAGGGAAACCACCATACCACAGACAGCGTCTCTACAAACGTTCGGTTTGGGTAGACTGGGTGGTGTTTATGGGAGCAATAAATGCAGCCGGTATTAAAAAAATGAAATCACATAATTAGTCCTCCCCCCCCCCCCCCCCCCCCCCCCCCCCCCGGCCCTACCTGCATGCGTAGCAGCGTTGTGTCTTGGAATAAAGATCTGCAATCTGATCCGATTATTTCTTTTTAAGAGCTAGCAGCCTGCAAGGGTCTCCTATTTTTTAAGCTTACATCGATAGAGAGAGAAAATGCAATCAGGTGAATTTGTTCTACCGGGGGAAATCAGATCAGTGTACAGACTCCCATGCAAAATGGTCTAAAAATCATTTTAGAATCGAATGCTGAACCTTTGGATTTCATGCTTTGCATTTGGTTAGAGTGACGTGGTGTGTGTGTGTGTGTGTGTGTGTGTGTGTGTGTGTGTGTGTAGGAGGAATGTGGTGTTTTTTCTTTTACAATACTGGGCAAAAGGACTCTTTGTTCATTGTACCAACATTTAAAAGAGAGGTCATTTAATGTCGTATACATGTATTCAGTATTCTGCTCTAGTTGTTTCCCGGACGTCTATGTCTTCTTGCTCTTGTAAAGTACCAAAAACATTCCCTTCAAAAAAGGCATTGTCTTCTGTCTGAAAGCACTCAGGTTCCAGAGGGTGCAGTTAAGGTTTTATGGGCACCCTTCTTTGTTCTGATTCCCTACTGTGAGGTATGCAAGGAGCTCAGAGTATATGGGTACACACACACACACACACACATGCACGCGCACACACATGCACACACACACACACACACACACACACATTCCACTGCCACCAGCCCTTCGAGAGCCTTGTTTAATTTGCACACACATGCAGACAACACGCGCACAATTTGCATGCACACACACACACACACACACACACACACACACACACACACACACACACACACACACACACACACACACAGTGTGCCCTTTTACTAATCTACCACCCACCACTTTAATCAATACAAAATCAACCTAACTAAATAACATGCAGATACACACACACACACACACACACACACACACGACTGAGAACAATTTCTAAAACAGATTAAAAATGTATATAGACAACCAAATCAAATATAGTATAAATATTTCTTGGTAATTCCTGCTAAAAAGTTTCTTCACATCCATTTAACTTCACTCCTTATATGTAGATGTCTCAAGCTGTAAAGAGCAACATGCGTTGGATTGTGCAACACTCCAGGGCAGTGATATGGATTAAATGTCCACAGTGAGACTCACCTCCAACAAGCATCCCCGCTGAGCAGAAGAAAAAGAGTGGGCATACTTCCAGGTAAACGGATGTGGAGAGATGGTAAAAAAAAAAAAAAAAACAATGACAAAGTATCACCCCGATCACCAAAACCATGCGTCCATCCCTAACCTCGTTCCCAGACGTTGTCATCTCACGACAAAACGCCTGGAACGGGGAGACTTCAAATGTGCGTTATTGGCGAGAGAGAGAGAGGGGGCGGGACTTCTGATATCCGGTTCCGTTACATGTTTCGGTATTGCTTTGTCAAATTCTTTGTCAAAAAACTATATATATATTTATGTTCCTTGTCTTTGTTGTTCTTCTTCTTCGTGTCATGATCTTATTCTCCCTGCTCTGGGGACTGTTAACTGACATACACAGCTCATACGATGTAAGAGAGCGGAAATTGTGTTGCTGTGGACCGGACAAATGATACAATTCATGACCTTTTCTTAGCCTAATGCCTCCCAGAACAATTGAAGGCACCACAGCCGCAGGTTTATGTGTGTGGGTGTGTACATCAAAATGATATATATATATATATATATATATATATATATATATATATATATACACATACACAAATGACAAGACTGAAAGATTAAGCCTGACTTGAACAGATAATAACTAAGCATAACTAACTGTGTCCTAAATTGTACATGACATATGTAGGCCTACTTGTATATTAGTATATTTCTTTCTACAATGCTATAACTAGTTCTGAATTCTGAATCCTGGAATCCTGTATTCTGATTGGGTGTATACTGATTGGCCCTTCACTTTTACACACACGCCCTCTTCCCCAACCAGTCACCTCGTTAACCAATCACCTCTAAACACAACACAAAAGAACCCGTTTCCCCTCGTCTCCACGCACCCATCTCCTGTCCTCGCTAGCGTCCCAGTGGGGTAGCTCTTCCTCTGCTCCCTGATTGGTCAGTCAGTGGGGAGGAAAGTGGAGTGTGTGATGAAGAGGGTGGGTGACGAAGAAGGGGTGAGGAGGCAGGAAGATGAGGATGCTGAGTACCAATTAACACAGCTACATGCGGTGGGTCTGGGGTGAGTATGCTTGTGTGAGGCTTAATTAATGTTTCTTTTTTTCAGTTGTTTCTGTGCAAAAGAGAGAAAAGAAAAAAAAAGAAAAAAATAACAACACTCAGCTCATCAGGCTGATTCGAGCCCCAGTTGGAACAAAGTATAATTTGCAGCACTCTTTCCATCTTCAAAACTTCAAAAGTCATTCTACTTTTTACGGCTTTCGTACATAACCTCTGTCTACACCCCCCTGTGTATCCCTTTACACAAGCCCTGTATAAGTCAACCCCTCCCATGCCTGCTGAATCCCATCAGTCTGAAGGGCCGTGCTGATTCAAAACATCATGCAATCCCACACCTATTGAGCCCCTTGTGTGCCTTTTTTGGTTTTGATGTGAGCTCAGGCTCAGGTGAGATTTGAAGCACTGTGTACCGCAGGTTCCCGTATGGAGATCCATAGGAGGGAGGGAAAGATGCCAATATTAACGAAGTTTCAGGACATGAAGCGTAGCGTCGTGTAGACTGGCGGGTTGGCGAAGCCTACTCTATAACCTATAACATCTAACATCTAAGTGGAGCAGGTTTAGCAGTGATAATGATAACGGCAAAATGACAAAACACTGCAGAGCTTTCCCAATGCTTCATGGACGCCACGTGACCACGTCACCCCACATTTACATAATGACTTAGAACTGCTAACACAATGCATATGCCTACTGCCGGAGGAAAGGCAAGGTATATATATACAGTATATTCATGCAGGTAAAGCACACATCGGAGCTCCATCCAGGGAGACTCACTGGTTCAAGGCAACGAGAATAGCCGTCACTTAAACATGTACGTACGTACACGTGCAAACCCGTTGTGTATTGCCAACATGTGTTGCCATAGTCGTGGCTGCTGTCCACAGTGCTGAACCAGAACACGTTCATTCCTCCACCTGCATCACCACCTATCTTCCTTCCTTCCTGCTGGGAAGTCGGGGCTACAGACCAGATATTCTCGAGGATCAGGTGCGAACCAGTAAGCATTTTGCAGCGTGCTTATTGGAGACAATGAATAGAGTATGAATAGAATAAAAATACCTTAAACAGCAAACACACACGCATGCACGCACACACACACACACACACACACACACACATACACACACACACACTAAGCTTAATGCAGTTCCTCAATAATACACGTGACCCAGTTTTTCCCTTTACATCTAGGGCCAGTCAACATGGCCACTAAATATTCTATAGAACGCCAGAGCCAGATATATCTCTAGCCATAGATAGCCTTGAGAATCAGGTATGACCAACAGCCTCCTCCCCTTAAGAGAGGAAAGACCAAGGAAAATACACTTAGGCATTTGTGGTATGTGTGCATCTATATTTGTGTGCATGTGCGTATGCATTTAGGAGATGGAGACAATAAGATATGGCATTTGTGCACATATGTGAGTGAGAACAGGCGTGGTGGACTCACAAACTCTCCAAAGGAGAGCCGACAATATATCGCGAGGGCTTTGGCTCCACAAAGCCATCTCACGACACAAAAACCAAAAGGTCATCCGATGGTGACAACCGCCTGGGAGGCCCACACTCCTCTTTATTAAAGTGCACTCTGGTGTTTATTTGGTAAAGTCAACACTTAAGGACATTGTGGTCTTGTACTTTCTTTTAGATTGTCTCCTCTGTTGGCCTTCAACCTTCAACACTGATACTCCATCAGGTTAGCCTGGCAAGCCAGACCCACATCAGAAAGATGTAGGGTCTGGCATTGCTCCATTGGCAGTGTGGGCGGGATAAACGGTTGTCTTTCAAGTTCCCTCTGCAAGCAATAGGATAGCGCTACAACCAATCAGAGCAACGAAGAAGGTGACGTAGTCAGAGCGACGGCTCTGACTACGTAATTAATCAAAACTCCGAATACATCTTTCTTTTCGAGGAAAGACTATAGTGCCGTTCTTTGTTCTTTTCTCAAAGAAAATGTTAACTTCAAGTTACTTGAAGAGTCGTGGCCAAAGCCGAGTCGAAAGACAGCCGTTCGCCAGCAGCAGCAGCCATTGTTTACCTCTAACACGGAACCGTCGCAACTCTGTCGTCATGGTAGCCCGGCTTCCGATTCCGCCCCTCATGCTGTGATTGGCCTGACAGATTTTCTGTTTCCAGCACCAAAAAACGACGACGAAGGGCTAGACCCCCTGGCTACAAATTAAATTTGCTGCCGCTAGGGGCGTCTAGATTTCTAGGCTACCATCAGGTCTCATTTTGCTGGGTTTGGGACAGCATTTAGACCTTATGGATACTGGAATGACTGAATCTTTGGAAGGAAGCCACTAATAATAATGATAATGATAATAATAATAATAATAATAATAATAATAATAATAATAATAATAATAATAATAATAATAATAATAGTAATAGTAATAATAATAATAATAAATCAGACTTATATAGTGCTTTTCTAAGACTCAATCATATAAGGATAATCCTTGCTATCCATGTGCTTCAATGTCAGCTAGCCCATAAAATCATATCCCCGCTGGAATTCGGATGTTGTCTTAGAAATAAAGAAACATGTGTCTAGCTTGCCTATTGGTTATTTCCTTACATAAGTTACAAAACACCACATACAATTACAAAATAAAAGCACCATTTGCAAAGTAACACCGCAACGACAGGAAGAGGAGTCTAAAGGGTCTCTGTCACCGGGGCGGTTACCTTACCTTGACAAAGAACGCTGGAAAAAGAATCTGCATATAATGACATGCTTGGATATACCACCACCTGCCCACTCCTGCTACAGCATAGGCTAATGTGTTAGCCACACACACACACACACACACACACACACACACACACACACACACACACACACACACACACACACACAAACTAGTCAATCAAAATGAAGAATTCGTTCTGTAGGAGTAGGGGACAATAATGTGTTTCATACAGCTGGTTATTATGCAGGTGGGATTCAATGCATCAGTGACATGTGACAATGAAACGTAGGGTTCACAGGGGAGTGCCTAATCTCTCTCTCTCTCTCTCTGTCTCTGTCTCTCTCTCTCTCTCTCTCTCTCTCTCTCTCTCTCTCTCTCTCTCTCTCTCTCAATCTCTAATGACTGTATTTGTAGCTTGACTGTGGGCATAGGTTTAAAGGGACTGGCTGATATTTAAGCCAATAGATTTTGGTTAGTGATGTTAGAGGATGGTGTGTGTGTGTGTGTGTGTCTAGGTGGGTGGGTTGGTGATTCCGAGAGGGAGGGAGAAAGTGAGGGTGTGGGGGGGTGGGGGGTACCGCAGTTAAAAAAAATGGAAGATGTTGGTGGTGCAAGGGTAAACCAAATTAAGTCAAATCAAGACGTATACTGAAATAGCTTCTTGGATGGGCTGTCAGTTTTGATTGGCTTACAACGTGCTTATGCGTCTGCACAGCTCCTCCACAAATGCTACCACGGAAATGGTGTGTAATCCACGTTAAAATATATCTGATTAGAGGAACACTCATTGATTTCAGGAGCTTTCCCCATAAAATGTCGAGCCTTAGAATCCCATTAGTCCATCTTAATAGGCATGGCACACTTCAGCCAAAAGGCTTTTTTGATCCAATTTAAAATCTAATATCGACTTCTTGACTGAATCGGCTTCTCGCCGCTGACTGATCCAAGGTTTGTCTCTTCAGGTGAGATGGTGTACGGTGGTGAACTTTGCGTTTTAATTGTCACATACACAGTAAGTGTGAGTGGTGTTATGGCTCTTCCCTGCATTAAATCACCCCCCCCCCCCGACCCCCCCAAGAGATTCTCCCAGCCCAGAGCAGGAAACAGTCAGTCAGTCCCCAGTTGTCATTGCAGTGACCAATTAGTAACTTATCAGCCCGCATCCATCCTGATGTTGTTTTTTTTTTAGTTTTTGGTGCTGCGGTATCTCCAACACGGTTGCACGGCAACAGTGCAGTGCATGAAGCAAGCGTGATGAAGATGACATGATTTCTGCCACTGTGCCCTTCCCTCTGTATCAGCGTGCTGCGACACGCAGATCAATACATGGCTATCAGGGACACAAGGGGAACAAGATGCCCCCAAGCGTCACCGCCAAGACATGCATTCAATCACAAAACTAAAAGATATAGCATCTGCGTCATCACACATCGTTCTGTTTCATTTGGCCGCACACGTCATGCAGAGAGAACAGAAGGAAAGCGAACTGGGACACACATCGACTTCTTTAGGCAGGGCAAGGCAAGGCAACTTTATTTATATAGCACCTTTCATACACAATGCAGACTCATCGTGCTTCACATAAAAACATGTCATACAATAACATTAAATAACTCCTGCCTACTTCAGAAGAAGTTGATTGTTTTTTTCGGCGATCCGAGAAAAAATAAGTTCTTGGCAGACAAACTTGTTTTATATTCGGATGTTTTATAATGCAGTTTCGGTTAAGCCACTAAACGTTTCATTTGTTAAGACCAGTGGGGTCTCCATGGAGACGGGAATTCAGAAATCCGGTTGATGAAATAAACACTTAAGAGTATGATTTCTGTCAATAATAGCCTTGCTTCAGATGTGACAAATGCAGAAGTAGTGGTAGTAGCAAGAAAGAGAGAGGGAGAGTGCTGCGTTGGGTCGCTTAGTAAAGAAAAATCAGGTGCTCTTCGGGAATGGACAGGATGATATTTAAACAAGCTACGACTGTCATATGTGTAAGATTTCTTGGTGAAAGTTTTTTAGAAGGCAGTCAGAGATCCGAGGCACACCGATTGAGTGAAAAAATTAAAAATCCTTTAGTGGTAGTAGCAGTTTTTTAAATTTTATGATTAGTATCATTCATAGTTTGCATTGTATTATAAGTGCTATGCCTATGAGTTTCAACAGTGATAGTAGTCTTAGAAATGGCAGCAGAAGAAGCAGTAGAGGTTTTTAACAAAAGGACTGCCTTTCCCCCCTTAATGCAAACCTGCAGAATACAGACACACCTTGCTGGCTGAGATCATTGTTTCATGATTAATCCCAAGAATCCCAAACTTTTTAATTCAGCTGCCACTTCAATGGGATTAGTGCATGGCATATTTTACTCCATCTGCACTGAGAGTCTGCTAGGGGACCTTTTAAGCCATCTGGGAAGGATTGGCCCTCCTATTAAAACTGTGTGTGAGTGCTGGACAGAGTTCAGAAATTAGGTTGTGGGGGGGGGGGGGGGGGGGTGGCAGTTCTGAAGCCAAGGTGTGGTACAGCAGAATCCTGCAAGGTTACTCTGGGATCCAGCAGTCCTTTATAGCAGTAATTCTGGGGAGAGACATCACAGAGCCGGGGCCGGAAACCAACAACTGCAAGGAGCAGAGTTACGCCTTGTTTCCTGTTTCGTTACGAGATATTCTTCATTTGAAAACTTCTTTGCGCGAGTAGTCTCACAAAGTCTGATGTGTGAGACAACTGGGGGGCGCCCCACTGGTTGAAAACATCGCACTTAAGTGCCCTCTGGAGTGGCAAAAACGAGAGTATGTGCCCTATTGGCTGCCCTTCACATAGGAAACATAGCAAGAAAATACAATAACATGTCTTAATGAGTGCTCTATTAGTGAATCAAATGTGATGCAGTGCCCTATTGGTGCCCTTCCAATTGTCTAAACTTGACAATCCCTATGGATGCCCTTACAAAGGTAAACAGTGCCGTGATAAAGTGCCCTCTATGCTGCCACTACATAACAGTGTCCCAAAGGGTGCCCTTTCCAGTTGAGAAAATGGGATGCTGTATAAAGGGTATCCTTACATGCATGAAAATGTTGGAAGGTTTCCTAATGGATACCCTTCCAGTGGAGAAAATGGGATGTGATGTCATACAATAGGTGCCCTTACAATGGGATATACTTGAAGTTCCCTACAGGTGCGTTTCTGAGGAAAACTCATGAAGTACCCTCTTAAAGCCTGGTCAGACTATACGATTTCAGCCCGATTTTGCCCCGAATTTGTCGTGACCGACAAGTTTACAGCGTCGTATCCAATTTCAAATGGTCGGGCACGACATCGAACGCGGAGTGAATCGTATAATGTGACATGCTTCACGACTTGCGATTTGTCGTTCACGACGTTCTAAAACAGCCCGACAAAAAGTCTGGCTTGTCAGAAATTTGACGGGAGTCGTATGACGTTTCCATTGTTGACATCATAGCCTACTGTATGAAAAACTCGATGCTGTCGGTGTATGTGGCCACTCTCCCGACCAAGACGCGGAGAGGTTTTCATGGTTCTAAAATCGTATAGTGTGACATGGTAGATCGTAAACGACAATCGTGAGCGACAAAAAAATCGTATAGTCTGACCAGGCCATTAGATGCCCTTCCAAGTGAGAGGTGGAAAACATGGGGGAACAAGTATTCAGTGCCCTCTGTGCCCCCATGCAATAGATTATGATGTGCCCTCTAGAGCAAGAAAACTCCTTATAATAAAGTTGGTTAACCATAATTAATATATTAGTAATATATAACTATCAGTATTGGGACCCTTATAATAAAGTTGGTTAACCATTATTAATGCATTAGTAATTTATAACTATCAGTATGGGGGGACCCTTATAATAAAGTTGGAACAGTAATCATTAATTATTTACAAATATTTCTTATAACATGTATTGAAGATAGAAAATATTTTACACTGGGTCTCTCACACTGGAAATGAATGATCTCAGCACACACTGTTGGGAAGGGGGATGAACACACTTTATTTATAAAGTTAAAGAACTCTCCAATAGCTTTTTATTTTCTGGAAAGCTGACCACTAAAGGTAAGCTGATGGTCTCCTGGAACACTGACCACTTAAACTGATCAAAAAAGGTGATAACGTAATGCATAAAATGGTACATCAAATAAACAAAGAAAGAGAGAGGGGGTTTAACCATAGCGTAGCATAGCATAATGTATTAATTATGGTTAACCAACTTTATTATAAGGGTCCCCATACTGATAGTTATATATTACTAATATATTAATTATGGTTAACCAACTTTATTATAAGGGTCCCCAATACTGATAGTTATACAGTATATTACTAATATATGAATAACTCTTAACCAACTTTATTATAAGGGGCCCCACACTGATAGTTATATATTACTAATATATTAATTAAGCGTAACCAACTTTATTATAAGGGTCCTATGAGAAGTGGTTCATATTGGGATGGGCAGAAACACAGTTTAATAACAATTGGGATAGGCAGAAACAGTTTAGTAACAATTAGTTAAATACTAATATGTCATTAACTTCTATATTAACATATAGTTTGTAAATAAGCATTTAACATTCTAATTATGTAATAAATAACTCTTAATTAGTGCCAAGAATACATTTAGTTAACTATTAAAACACTATTAATACAGTATTTGTTAATAGATTGTTTTTTGTTTTTTAAACATTAACAAACAGATTATACACAAATAACTAATATTTAATTAATGATTAAAAAACCATTAACTTGTGGCAAATAGATATTTTAGTAACAATTAACAAAGGGTTAGTTAATGACTAGTTTGCTATTTATTAAGGACCCTTATTATGGAGTGTTACCATATATATATATATATATATATATATATATATATATATATATATATATATATATATTCGATTCCATTCATAATCTATTCTCCTGCCCTCAGTTCAATTTGGTCATAGTGTGTTCGGTCAGTATGGCAATTTCCACATCATAGCAGCTCTTGCGCAACCTGAGGTCGCAGGTGCGTGCCTGAGTGATAGAGAACAGGCTGAGGGTCTGGCAGTGACAGCCACCACAGAGGGCCAAGGAGACACGAGCCACATATGGAGGCGTCCCTCGGCCCCCTTAGCGACACACAATCTGTCCTAGACCACGAGGTCCGCCGACGGTGCGGACCTCGGACCGGCGCGCATGTGAGCCTGCGGGTTGGCGTTGAGCCACAGACATGTCTGTGCGTGCGCTATGGCTGTGTGCGTGTTCTGCACACGCACCCGAGCGCACACATGCACTTAAACACAACGAGACAAGCCCTTTGGAGTTTGGAGGGCGATTGAAATCCTCAGGCAAAGAGCTGTAAGATAAACGACAAGGCCTGCTCCTTCGCTGTACACCGTCTGCCTCATTACACCTCACATCTGCTCACCTATACAGGCTTAGCCACCTAGCCTCTAAAGCCTGGCACACACTCAATTATTTTTCAGAACCATCAAAAAAGAGGGGCTTTGCTGTAGTGTGTACCAGCATAGCCCACCTAGCCTCTCACCCACCCGGTCTCTCACCCAACCTCTCACCCTCCAAGATTTGGTTGTTACTTTGCTACTTGAGATATTGTGATTTCCTGCAGTCCAAGGAAATAAATGGCTTCCTTAGGTTTCTAAATGATGAACGATTGTTTCCAGTTGTGGCACAGCCAGAGGGAAAGTCGGTGTCCCTGCTTCACACCCCACTGGCACTGCGTAAAAGATGACATCACGTTCAACTCAACTCAATGTTAAAAGGCTCATAAATTGCTTTTTAACATAAGCTCTTAGCCCTTGCACTTTGGTTAAACAAATTCAAGCAACCTAAAATAAAATCACTAATGTAGCTTACCCGCTCTCGGCCTAATCATATTTCACCGCGACGCAACGTGCACACAAATTGATGTCAGATAGTAAAACTCTCGGCCCGATTCCTCTCTGGCCCAGCGAGGCACTCGGCAGGGAGAGACGGACGGTCTTTTGGCCGAACACACGGCGCCTGACCGCCCGGCTGCTGCACTACACATCCCATCCCTCCGCCTCCATTCTGCTGTGCTTCACGGTCCAAGTAGATATGGTGAGCGCACTTATGTCATCATATATTAATAATATATAATAAAATACAAATAGAAAGAAATGGAGTGGACGGTGAGTTGTGTCTCCACACACCACGTTAGGCCATCTTCATTTACACGACTGAACACCATTCACAAGTAAAATTGTGGCCTGCGGACGAGGATGATGATGATGATGATGATGATGATGATGATGATGATGATGATGATGATGATGATGATGATGATGCCCCCCAGGCTATACATGCCACTTAATACAGGCTAATTGGTTAGTTTATGTGAGTGTAGGCTATAGGGTAGTCCAGTGGAAGAGTGGAAGTCACACCATTCCCCGCTGAACCGTTTTTAAACGGCTAACAGAAGACACGAGTGCCATGATCTCCTTGTTCTTGTTTTGTGACGGTTATATAACGGAACTGCAGGGTAGCATCTGAAGCCTAAAACAACTTAAAAGCCCAACTAATTAGTGGTTGATAAGTAAAAACCAAAAACAACTTTGATTGTGTTTTTATTCCAGCTTGAGGGAAATACTGCACAGCGCCACTGATGAGTAAGATTACATTTCACAGTGTCAACTAATCATTGTGTTTATCCCTTCAACAGGCATACAGCATCGATTTCTCATTCACGTTAATTAGAAAACAATATGGCGGTGACAATTTCAGTGATACAGGCGTCCTGCTGTCATTAGTCAATCGTCCCATTGAGTCGTCTGACTCATCACTCTTATCACTCATCACTCTTAACAAGGCTCTCGTACACACACACGCACACGCACATACAGACACACACACATGCACGCACACACATACGCACACACACTCAGTGTTTCCAGCAGAAAGAGGCCATCGCACAGTGGAGTTCCTCCTCACGGAGAGATGTCTAAATGAGGCGTATCAGGGCCATCCTCCTCTTCTTCCGCTCCTCCACTCGGTCTGTTTCTCAGTCCCTCCCTGCTCGCGCTAAATGCTCCCACAGCACCGCTGGTTTCCTGGTTTACCATTTTCAGCAAACCGGGTGCCGTGTGCTGTATGTGGATTGGAAACGTGGTGGGGTACATTTACATTTAAATTTAGGGCATTTGGCAGACGCTTTTGTCCAAAGCGACTTACAATAAGTACATTTGTCAGAATAAATTGCAACAATATATCGCTGTCGGTACAGTAATGATTTCACTGGAACAAGTTTCAAGCACTAATAATTGCTATGTTAACCCATTCCTCGTACACAACAAAGATAGCTAGGGTAAGATGCTATGTGCTATTTTTTTGTGCCAGGACGTACGAACAAACAATAAGTGCGTAAGCTAACTTGGGTGCCCAACACACCTGCCTGCGTGGGGTCGCAGGGGTCAACATGGAGACGTGATGATGTGACACGTCAGGGGCCTAAACTCACACGTTGACATGTTGCTGACCATGTCGGCGATCTCTTCAACTGGGGGGCTAACACAACAACAAAAAAAGGAACACAAACCCTCGTCTCACAAATCAGACTTGACTCTGACAGCAGACGAGCTCAACTGGAAAAAGCGCCTCGCCGCTGTACACTTCTGAAAGCTTCATCCCCTCACACGAAATGAGTTTCTCTTCGGTAAAATATACAGTATAATAAAACGTAACGAAACAGGAAACAAGGTGTAACACCGCCCCTTTCAGTTTTCCAGCCCAGGCTCTGTGCCGCCCCCCCCCCCCCCCCCCCCCCCCAGAAAGGTCTGCTTTAGCCGTGCCTCTATAATTGCTATAGTAGGACCGCTGGATCCGAGATTACACAAACCCTAATGGAGCCAGCAGCAGCATATAACCTCCGCTGATAGGGGGGCTTTTAGTGTTATAAGTGGGGATCAAGCTCCTTGCTAATCAAGCTGACAGACATCCACCAGCAGTTGAGACCGGACTGAAAAAGTAATAACGGAGAGAGACAAAATGAGAAAGAGATCTTGAGAGACAGAGAGAGAGATCGGGAGCTTACAGCTGTGATATTTATTGAGCAGGCGTGTGCTTTCTAACAACACCTAATTTCATCCGTTACCTCGCCTTACCTCCTTGACACCTCTACACCTCAGGCTCCTCTATCCTAGATAATGTTCTCCCTGTTTGAAGCAGACAGTCCAGGGGGAACTAAGGGTGCGTTCATATTAGGTACGATTGCTTCATACCGTGTCCGAGTTCAGCGTTCACATCGGTAATGTTGTTCTGTACCGAGTACACTTGCATATCTACACACTCCGGTACAGTGGGTGGCGGTATGCACCTCGTTGGTTTGTGAGTCGCCGATAAACACTACATGACGCAAGCCCATACGATGGAGTCCACCTTCACGCTATGCCTACTATTATGACATTTTGACAATGTCTTTATCAGCTTTGGCTGTGCAGTTCAGAGGATGAGATTGGCGCGCGCTGCGTGCAGACGCAGATATGCATAATACATAAAGTTCATAAATTCACACATAAAGCAAACCGTACCCGACTACACATGAACTGTAGTCGAGAGCACCTTTTCAAGTGGATTCGGGACTTGAGTACGTACTCAGTACGGTGCACTTGTGTGCACACACTAATTAAACAAACTGGACTTTGGGATCAAGTGTACTCGGATCTCGGCCCGGGTCCTTGGTGTGAAAGCGCCCTAAGAGTAGAGTCATTGCAGTTCAATGCCATATATTCTTCCTTTCCATATATCCTGCATTGCACAGCACAATGGACACAAGTCGGATTAAAAGGTATGGTAACGCTTTATATTAAGGTCCTTGTAATAACCATTAATTAATAGGTAATAAGGCCCTTGTAAGTCCTTACAAGATGCTTATTAACATTATTGTATGTTTATAAGCCTATATAAGTGTTAATAATGGCATTATAATACAGTTAATAGCAGGCTATAACACATTTATAAGCGCTTATAAGAAACTTGTTAACAGTTTGCAAATGCTTAAGAACATTAATAAAAGCCCCATGAGTAATGGGTGGGTTATGGGTGTTTGTAATGCTATTATGAACAATTATAAGATACTCATGAGGTTTGATTAATGTTCTTAAGCATTTGCAAACTGTTAACAAGTTTCTTATAAGCGCTTATAAATGTGTTATAGCCTGCTATTAACTGTATTATAATGCCATTATTAACACTTATATAGGCTTATAAACACACAATAATGTTAATAAGCATCTTGTAAGGACTTACAAGGGCCTTATTACCTATTAATTAATGGTTATTACAAGGACCTTAATATAAAGTGTTACCAAAGGTATTTATCTATTTATATTCTCCTGGAGAGGATGATTGCGTTGCATCATCGGCTCTCCGAGTTCAGTCCATTAAGGTAACAAATCCCAATCTCCCTCCTCAGCCGTCGCTAACGACCATCGACGCCCCACTACTGAAGGGAGTAATGTGTGGTGTATTAAGAGAGGGCATACAGGGACTCCCCAGTGTGCTCCGTTTGCAGCAGCCGTTCACCACATTCCCTGCTTTACACGAATGCCTGCATCGTTCATGTAGCTCTCCAATCTATTTGGCATTCAATTAGTGTAGAAGGTACAGCCACTCGCATATATATATATATATATATATATATATATATATATATATATATATATATATATATATATATATATATTATATATATATATATATATATATATATATATATATATATATATATATATATATATATATATATATAATATATATATATATATATATATATATATATATATATATATATATATATATATATATATATATATATATATATATATATATCACAGAGTCAGACCTGGTTGAAATGGATTTCAAATTAAAAACTAATCATGTTTTCTTGCTTGTTCAGTAGGCATAATTATAGCTTGTAATCATTCTGCATTTCAATAACAACCCCAAATCAGATTGGTAATTGTGATGCACAGCAGAGTGGCTGTAGCGGCAGCAGAGGTTAGATGGATAGAATAAATGTGATTGAGTGACAGGGAACAAGAAACAGATAAAGCATGACGACTTATTTCATGTACTTAAAATGATGGACAACAGGATCTAAAAACGTCAAATAACCATAACATATCACAGAGGGATGTATCCACTCCACACCTACCGAATATCTTGTGTATGAATATACATCTCAATGCCAATAAACTCTGTCTTGGAAAGACTCAGGATTGGAGGGGTGTGGTCTGAATACCCCCCCCCCCCCCCCCCCCCACTGTCATTTGTACTTCCTAAAAGTCTCAAACGCTGTGGCTTCATTCAGCGCCACCATAGCCGTAATGTGAGTGTGCTGTAATTGGTCACCATCTTGGCTACGTAGCCAGGAGGGTGGATAGGAGTGGATAGACTGAAGTTACATGAGATTTCAATGGATTTGATGGAACATCATTTTCTGGTGTTTTAATGCACACCTTGATAACCCCAAGAAGTAAATTATGGATTTCTGTTGTCCATCACTTTAAATGCGGTTGAATGCCTTGCTTGGCAGCAGAGAGGTAAATGTGTAACAGGACATCAGGGAACGTAACCCCGGGTCCCTTCTATTCGTGTGGATACTCTGTATACAAGTCCACGCATCCACAGAAAAAAACAAACTAATGTGCTCCACTTAAATCAATATGTGTTACCGCGGACAAACTGGGACCTAAAAATCCACAATAGCTCAAAAAGGATGTTGTTTGTGTTGATGTGTTACCTGGACGTACGGTCCAGGTAGAGGTAAAGTAAAGACAAGATTCAGTGTGTGTGTTCATGGATGTATGAAAGTGTACATTGCCATAGCCTCCGATCGGGGTTGCCATAGACGCTGGCTCATTAGGACTAATTGGCTTCTCAAAGGGCCCCTCAAAGGGCTAGTTATCTGGCTATTACCCCCCCCCCCCCCCCCCCCCAACCACACAGCCCCGCTCTATCACCCCCCCCCACACAGCCCCGCTCTATCACCCCCCCCCCCCTCCCCCCCCGCTCTAACACACACACACACACACACACACACACACACTCACCCCCCCCCCCCCCCCCCACACACACACACACACACAGGTATTAACAGGGACAACATGGATTTTTTTTTTTCAATAATGGATGTGCTGGTGAGAGAAAGTGGGTCAGGGTACATGGGCTCTGCCCCCACCCACAGTCTCATTGGAAGTGGGCCACGCAGGGAAGGGCCAGGAGGAAACGGTCAATATGCACAGAGCAGGGCTCCCTTTGCCCCCCCCCCCCCCCCGCCGCCCCCCACGCAACCACAATCTTCCGCAAACCCCTAGCCATGTCGCGCCCCTCTCTCCTCCCTCCCTCTGGCCATGGTGAGGGGCCAAGGTAAAACTGTAGCGACCGCAATGAAGCACAACACAGCCTCCCGGGGCCGGATTAATGCCACCCTGCTGGTGTAGTCCGACGCAAAATAGCTGCGGCTACGGCGGTGCAGTTTGAGTGGCCCTAATTAAGGGTTTCAGCCAAGTGTGGCTTGGTTAACACAGAACAATGTTTCACAGTTGGATAGCGTACACCTGAGACCCACATGTACTGTCAGAGCTGTGTGTACCGCTTTTGCTGTAAACATACAGTCAACAACACACAACACCACATAAACAGTACTTTTCTTGTGTTGTGTCGTATGTTGCCTGACTGTATGTTATTGTGTTATTATTCATTATATTCTGCTGCTGCTGCTGCTGCTGTCGTGGCCGGGTCTCTCTTAAGACATGTTCAATCTCAATACGGGGACAACCGTGTTAAATAAAGGTAAAAGAAAACCTAAAAACATCAACAATATGATGCATATTTCCAATGAATCCTGACAGCTCTGTAGGCCACTCCCTAACAGCATCCTTCTGCAGTAGTGTGGTCAGTGATGCCTTGTGTTGCTTGGTGGCTGACACGTCGAGTATAGCTCGACTTGTCAGCAGAGACAATAAAATCATTTTTAAATCAATAAAATCCTTTTTTGTCAAATTTGTGTCAAATTATTGATTTCTTTAGTAAGTAGCTGTGTAATATCTTACACCGGTCATCATCGTGAAATAAACCCCTTCAGGGTGATTCAAGACCCCTCCGCTTCGTGTCGGGGTCCTGCATCACCCTGTCTGGGTTTATTTTGCGATAATGACGCGCTCGCTGCACATTATCCCTTACATAGTGGCCAATGGGAAAGATATTAACAGCAACATGCTTGCCGTGACGCGCTCTCTCCCACGCCTTCACTCACTGCCACTCCCAATTTTCTTTCCCCTCATTTGTTTCCAAACTGCTGCGTCTAAAACCGTTCCAATCACTCTTGCAAGCAGTGCCGTTTGAAAATAAGCATTTAAAAATAACTAGAAACAAGGTGTGCATTCACACATCTCCGAGCAACAGTCGGAGATAACAACAAAAATGAATGAGTATATAAAAAAATAGATGAAAGTGAGTAAATGTTCCATTTAAATGTAATACGAGAGCAGGGATGGAGTTGGCAGTGGCTCTGGCAGCACTATGGGCTGGCGGCGGGGTACCAGGGAGCAGACTGGCTGAGCGGCCCCTGCAGCCTGCAACTCATGAA
>JAOPHQ010005121.1:87500-90000 GCA_030340625.1 Merluccius polli
GGCACACAGTTCCCGATCAATAAAGCCGGACTGTCCGGTTTTTCAATGCCCTGTCTGGCGTCCGGCGCAGCATCAAGCCAGACGCGTATTTGTCCTCCTTTTTGAGACACCCCCGCCGGTCACAGGTCCGCCCGCCGGTCATAGGTCCGTGGTGTGTTACTATTGCGCGCTGAGTTACTAACTGAGTTACTTTTTAAAAACTTTTTTACAAAGTAACTAGTAACTGTAACTAGTTACTATTTTTCAGTAACTAGCACAACACTGCCTATAATAGTGTATGATAATACTTTTTTTAAAAACTTTATTATGCATGATAATAAGTTAGCACGCTACTTTTATTTTGAAGTTGCTACAGGTCACTTCCGCTTCCGGTCTGTCCGCCGGTCAGGGTACTAAAGTATAATCCGTTTTTCTGTCAAAACCAAAATACGAAAAAACGGAAACAGTGCCCTCTTTTCCTTTTTTCGTTTTAAACCAAACACGGAAAAACGGTTTTTGCTCTCAGCGTCAAAAAACGAAAAAACGAAAAAAACAAAATCAAATAACGACCCAAATTTGGTTTTTGCAAATTCCTTTTTTCGTTTTTTTGGTTTTCATTTATTAATATGACGGCGGACAGACCGGAAGCGGAAGTGACCTGTAGCAACTTCAAAATAAAAGTAGTGTGCTAACTGGCTATCATGCATAGCCTAATAAAGTAAAAAAAAAACTAAAAAAAACCTTATTATCATACGCTATTATAGGCTACCGTTCTCTTTCTACACCCATGTATGGTTCACATTTATTTTAGTCAAGTGAAACTATAACAGCTGGTTGTTAGGGAGAATGTGATACATAATTATTATTATTTTAGCTGAGTGTGTGAATGCACATTGTGGAGAACTTTTACCCGAATTACATTCCCTGCCTAAACATAGAGCATCTATAAAGTCACCAGCAGAGTTCCCCATCACGCACAATCAAGAAGAGCCTACTTACACTGACGTAAGCCGTCTGTGTCTGTGTATATGTCTGATTTGGCCATCAGGCAACTGTAATTCCACAGTACTGGGTTGTCAGCTGCCTAAGTTATTTTATATCCGATTGATGTGAATGTGTCACACAAGGAAATCATGACATGCAAAGGATATGCAGCTAAAAAACAATAAATTAGCTACTTTATCAGTTCTTATGTAAATCTAATGATTACGTTTTTTAATTCAGTCTAAAAATTAAGTCTATAACACAACAAAATGTGGAATAAATGAAGGGCTCTGAATACTTTTTAGATGCGCTGTATTTACACATGATTTACTTTACATATTTCACCATTTCAGTCTTGACTGTGCGTGATGGGGAACTCTGCTGGTGACTTTATAGATGCTCTTTGTTTAGACAGGGAATGTAATTCGGGTAAAAGTTTTCCACAATGTGCATTCACACACTCAGCTAAAATAATAATAATTATGTATCACATTCTCCCTAACAACCAGCTGTTATAGTTTCACTTTACTAAAATAAATGTGAACCATACATGGGTGTAGAAAGAGAACGGTAGCCTATAATCAGTGTTGGGTAGTAACGGTTATTAGTAACGCTGTTACTTTTTTCAGTAACGCGTAAGGTAACGCGTTGTTTTTTAAAATTCAGTAACTCCGTTCCCGTTACCAAACGCTGTGTTACTCAGTTCCTTTTGGTGAGGTTTTACAACGGCACACAGTTCCCGATCAATACAGCCGGACTGTCCGGTTTTTCAATGCCCTGTCTGGCGTCCGGTGCAGCATTAAGCCAGACGCGTATTTGTCCTCCTTTTTGAGACACCCCCGCCGGTCACAGGTCCGCCCACCGGTCATAGGTCCGTGGTGTGTTACTATTGCGCGCACCCCCCCCCCCCCCCCCCCCCCCCCCCCGCCGGTTAGGTCCGCGGTGTGTTACTATTGCGCGCTGAGTTACTAACTGAGTTACTTTTTAAAAACGTTTTTTACAAAGTAACTAGTAACTGTAACTAGTTACTATTTTTCAGTAACTAGCACAACACTGCCTATAATAGTGTATGATAATACTTTTTTTAAAAACTTTATTATGCATGATAATAAGTTAGCACGCTACTTTTATTTTGAAGTTGCTACAGGTCACTTCCGCTTCCGGTCTGTCCGCCGTCATATTAATAAATGAGAACCAAAAAACGAAACAAGGAATTAGCAAAAACCAAATTTGGGTCGTTATTTGATTTTGTTTTTTTCGTTTTTTCGTTTTTTGATGCTGAGAGCAAAAACCGTTTTTCCGTTTTTGGTTTAAAACGAAAAAAGGAAAAGAGGGCACTGTTTCCGTTTTTTCGTATTTTGGTTTTGACAGAAAAACGGATTATACTTTAGTACCCTGACCGTCCGCCGTCATATTAATAAATGAGAACCAAAAAACGAAACAAGGAATTTGCAAAAAACAAATTTGGGTCGTTATTTGATTTTGTTTTTTTCATTTTTTCGTTTTTGATGCTGAGAGCAAAAACCGTTTTTCCGTT